>PYIU01000011.1:0-70000 GCA_003415625.1 Aquanectria penicillioides | reverse complement strand
TTAAGCATTTAGCAATAAAGGCCTTTTTAAATATTGTCTTTAAAAAGGGTAAAGATAAATAAAGCTGCTATATATATAGCAAAAGGTTTAGCAATAAGTTTTAAAAGGATTTTTTATATTTTATTAAGGTTTTTATTAGGCTATAGTTTTAATAATATTAATAGGCTATAGATATTATAGCTAATAATAAGTCTTTACTTACTATTTATAGTAATAGTAATAATAATAGTAATAGTAATAATAGCAGCAAAAAGATATATTTAATTATAATATAGGCTTTATGCAATCTAATTTATAATATTCCTAAAGTAGCTAAAAACTTTACTTTAAATAGCTAAAATGCCTTAATGTAATTTACTGCTATTATTAATTATTCTATTAATCTTTAAGTAATTAAGCAATACTAATAGGCCTTAAATAGTAATAATTATAGCTTAAAGCTAAAGAAAGAATTATTAAAAGAGGCCTATATATTAATTAAGTCTATAAAAAATAAATATAATCTTTTTATTTAAAATTGCACTTAAGGAATAGACTTAAGGCTAATTAACTATATTAATATATAAGTAAAGCAAATAGTACTATTTTTATTTCTTTTTATAGTATTATTAAAACCTAATAAAATATAGAACCTTAATAATAATATATACTTTATTAAACCTAAAGCTAAAGCTAGGGCTAAAGCTAAAAATTAGCTAAAAAAAAGAGAAAAAAGGATTATAGCTAAAATAAAAAAGCAAAAAGTAAAGAATATAAGATCTAATAGGCTTTTATTATTATTAAAGATAAAAGTGCTAAAAGGGTATAATAATAAGGCTACTTATAAAAATATACATTTAACTTTAGCTAAAACCTTATATTATAACTAGCTATAAATAATATTAATATATTTAAAGCTGCATTTAAGCTAGCCATTAAGTAATAGCTATAAAAAGGGGGGCCTTAAGCCTTAAATAGCACTGCCTATAAAAGGGCATAAAATAAAGGCAGTTTATAGATTAAGTAAAATATAAAGGGATAGCCTAATAGTAATATTATTATTATTATAATAAAAGAAAAGAAAGGAAAAAAAGAGAAAAAAGAGAAAAAATAAAAAATAATATAAAAGAGATAAAAAAAGCCATTTATATTAAATAAAAATATATTTCTTCTTTTTTTTATTTTTATTTCTATTTCTTTTTACTAAAGTATAATAACTATAAGAAAATAAATATTAAATAATAATATATTATTAAAGAGCTATTATATATATATTATACTTTATCTTTATTTAAGCTATAAAATATATACTATATTTAATTTATAAACTATTGATTTTTACTTATAGCTAATTATACTTATAGCTAACTATTAAAAAGTAAGGTTTACTATTATACCTTACCCCTAAGGGCACTATTATTAAGTCTTATTAAACCTTTAGATTAAAGTAAGCAATATCTATTAAAATAGAATATTTACTTTATATATTATTGCCTTTACTTTAAAAAGACTAAAAGGAAAACTAAATATAAGCAAAAGATAGCTAGTAATTTATTTCCTACTTTTTAACTAGCTTACTTTAATTGCTTTATTTTCTTAATATAAGCAATATAGTTGTTTTTATATAAGGTAAGAATATATAAAATATTAAACACTATAATAGCAATATTATTAATAAATTAATTAATATTAATAAAATAAATATAAAGCAATTAAAAGAAGAGAATAATAGCAATTACTAAAAGGGCTATATATTGCTTAAATTAATAAATAATTTCTATTTATAAAATGCAAAATTAAATAAAAAGAATAAGCTATTAGCTAAAGAGTAATAAACTTAAATATAGTAAATTAACTATTTAATTAGCTATTATTAATTTAAATATATATTTTAATATCTCTTATAATTATAATTACTATTATTACTATTATTATTATTATTATTATTATTATTAATTAATAAATACTTATTTTTTATTTTTAAAAGATAAACTTATAATAAAGATAAATATACTTAATTTTAATAGGCTAAATACTATTAATATATTTTACTAACTATTTATAATTTACTATAAAAGCTATAAAGCTAAATGTAAATTAATTAATAAAAAAGATATATATTATTTAAGGTTCTATTTTAATTACTTTAGTATAATAAAGACCTTTTTATAATTAATTGCCTATTAAAGCAAGCAATTCTTTAATAATATTATAATATTATTTTATTATTAATAGGCTATTATAATTTATTTATTTTATTATAAGTAATATTAAAAATAACAGTCTTAACAATAGAACTATTATACTATTTATCTTATAGTTATACTAAAAGGCATATATATAGGCTCTATAGTTACATTAAAATTAATAGCTTAGCTATAGGTAATAATTAATTGTATATTAAACTCTATTTAACTTATATCTTAAGACTACTATAATAATAGATCCTAAAGTATAAATATACTTATAGATTATTAACCTTTACTTAAAAGATATAAAGGCCAATTATTTAAAAGTACTATCTATTATATAATCTATATATATAATAAATGCCCTTAAATTAAAAGAAAGACTACTATCTATAATAATAAAAACTAAAGTTAAGTCCCTAATATTTACTTTATATTTGCCCTATCTATTAATTGTTCTTACTTATCCTATATAACTATAGAGTCTAGCTATTAGCTCCTAAATTTTTAGTAAAGTTCTTAAATCCTTATATAAACCTATAGATTTTCCTATTATTTCCTTTCAATTCTATATAACCCTAATAGAATCCAGCCAGCCTAGCAGCTACTAGTATTAATATATAAAGTATTAAAAATACAGTTAGTTAAATAGATTATTAATATTAATAATAGCAAAAGGGAATTCCTTTTTATTAAAAGCTAACTTTAATAGCCTAATTGCTAATTTCTCTATTGCACTATTAAGCTTATAGCACTTAAAGGAGCTAGCTACTACAGCCTTATTAAGTCACTTCTTTTTTAAAAGAAAGTTATTAATAGGCTGTAAATTTATACATTAATATACTATATTATTTACCTAAAGTATTAATAAAGGTGCCTATCCTAATAGGCTAAAAGTAAGTGCATAAAATAGTTAATTGCCTTTAGCTAATCCACTTTAAAAGAGTTTAGATTTAACTTAAGCTATAATAGTTTTAATTAGCTTAGCCTTATTAGCTGCTAAAAGAGCTATTAACTTAAATTTCTTTACTTTTGCCATTTAAACTATTAATTCCTTAATCTTATTATTTTAGCTATTACTAATAGTATTAAAATAAATAGTTAAATTATTAAAAGTAAAGATATTAATAGCTTATTCCTTAACTTTATTGGCAACTTTATAAAATCTAATATTAATAGATTTAGCATTAGCCTTAAGCTGCTCCTTAAATTAGGCAACTTTATCCTTTAAAGTCTTAATTTTAATTATAGCTTAATAAGCGCTAATAGCTATATTAGCTGCAATAGCTTTTACAATAAATAAATTATTTTTAATAAAATAATTATATTAATTTAATATACTAATATCTATTAAATAATTATACCCTATAATAATAAAGTATCTAATAGCTAAAGCATTAATTGCACTATAAGGATTAATAAAAACTATAGCTATTACTTTCTTCTTTTTAAGCAGCTTAACTATAAAGTATTAGCAGTTCCCTTAAAACTTATTATACTTACTATTTTAATAAAAGGTAAAGGTATTTATAGTAATAGTTTTAATACACTAAATAAGGCTAAATTCTATTTTAAAAGGCTTAAACCTAATACTAATCTTTTTATTAATTTAATTATAATGCTAGTTAATAACTTTTTTATACTTAATAAAAAGGTTTATTAAAAGGTAGGATTTATTAGGTTTACTGCTAAAAGTACCCTTTAGGCCATAAAGCTAAAAGTTATAAGTAAGGCAAATAAATGCATTATTTTACCTTTAGCTCCTTAACTTATTAATCAATTTACTTAAAAGACAATAGTTACTATAGATTATAGTGCCTTTAGTATTAATTTTATTATCCTTTAACTCTATTATCTCTATTAATTTATTATATCTATAATAGGCTAAACCCTTACTTATAAAAATATCTATCTTTTATTTAAATCCTTTATAAATGCTAGTAATTAAAGCAATAAGATTTTAATCTATATTTTAAGCATTTAAATCCCTTTTACTATACTAAATAAAAGTCTTTCTTCCTAAAGTCTTTCTACTAATACTCTTCCTACTATATTTAGTATATCCCCTATTAACTACTATAACCTTTTTATTATTTTTTTTATCTTTATTCTCTATTCTATTATCTAAAAATAAAAACTTTTAATCTTAATTTAAATTTCTCTTCTTTTTTATCTATATTAATATATCTATATTATCCTAAAGTTATTATATACTAGCATTTAAGTCTTTACTAAAAAGGCTAGTATTATTATTAATATAATTGCAATTAATAGTAAAGTTATAAATAGATTCCATTAAGTTATTATCTTCTATTAAAAATGCTATAATTAATAACATTATAGTATTAAAATTATTAATATTAATATTAAATTTATTACTACTATTATTATAAGTATTAATAAGCCTATTATATCTATTAAATAATATTTAGTATCTATCTAAAAGTTTAAATAAAATATTATTATAGAAAACTCTATATTTATTAAAGAAAGATTAATTAATATAGTTTTTAATAAATTAACTAATAGATTTATACTTTTTCTTAATGGAATAAACTTTATATATATTATTTTACTGCTTAATTTACTAATATATAGCAATAAGTTCTATATTGCTATTAGCTAATAGTAAAAGGTTTAAAGCTAAAAGGGCTTAAGCTATAAAGGGATGCTAAAATTAATAGTAAGGGAGCTAAAATTGGCAATAGGGGTGCTAAATCTAATATAATAAGCACTAAACTAGCTATTATATAGATATTTGCAAAAAAAAAGTAAAGAAAAGTATAGAAATTAATAGTAAAGGGGTTAAGACTAATAGTAAAAATGCTAAATCCAATAGTATAGATAATAGTTCTTATAGCAATTAAATATTTATATAAAATAAAAAAAAAAGCTAAAAAGTTTAATAGGCAATAGGTTCTAGCACTTATACTATTAAAATCAATAAAATATAAGGCTATATATAAAAATAGAAAATAAAGATTATATAAAATTAAAGAAATTAAAAGAGGCGCACTAAGCTATAGCAATTGCCTTTATGCTATATAGGCATTTAATTATTTACTTTATTTAGTTACCCTAATTGTATATTAAGTAAGCTAATTATAAATTACTATTAATCCATTTTAAATATTCCCTTTTTTATAGAATTTAGCTACTTTTATACTAAATCCTTTTAAATTAAATAGTAAATATATAAAAAAGAATTTTCTTATAATAGTAAGAGTTAATAAGCAGCTTTTAGCTATTTAAATGCTAGATTTACTATACCTTATAGCAATTTTTAACCTTTTTTCTTATATTCTTTTTTCTATAATATAGAATTAGCAATTAGGTATTTATTAATAAGATTAAAAGCATTTTCCTTTAACTTAATTTTATTTATCTATTTATTGTTTTTAGCTATATATTCTTTCTATTATAATAGAAAGTAATGCATTAGCCTTTATTTATACTATTAGATCTTCTATTAAATAATTTTATTTACTTTCTATTAGCCTACTGCCTTATCCCTATTAATTTTAACAGCTAGTAGCAATAGCAGTATGCAATTAAAAGGGTTATCCCCCTACTTTAATTTCTATATTTAGGCAATAGAGACTATTAAATGCACCTATTAATATAAAGGGAAGTTAAGTTTAATGGCTTAGCTATAAATCTTATAGATTACCTTATAGGGTTTAGCTTTAATAAAAGACTATTTACACTTTAATTTCTTTAGTAAGTAGTATCCCTTATATAGCTATAGGTAAATAATATCTCTTTTATTAATCTTAATTAATTAATAATATTAATTATATTAAATCTTTAATAGTATAATTGCTATATCTATTAAAAGTTATACTTTCTATAAGTATAACTTATATAAAACCTTTAGTACAGTTCTATTAGCTTCTTAATTAGCAACCCTACTTTTAGCAGTAAATTTAATAACTATCTTTAGTTTAAAACTATATAGCAGTTTATTTAGTAAGCAATCTATAGCTAAAGCAATTATATTATTTAAATTATATTAAATTGCTAAAAGTGCCTATATTTAAGGTATATTTAGCTCTATAATAGTATAATACTGCATTGTAATTTCTATTATTTAATTCTTCCTTTTAAATATACTATTAGTTTAAAAGTAATATATAGTAAATATAAGGATCTTTATATTAAAAAAGGCTAATATAGCTCTTTATATATTGCTTATAAACTTTAGGTTTTAATCGCTAAGAATATATATAGATATTCTTTAATTGCATAAAAGCAATACTTTTAATAGAATAAATGCCTAATTCTATATAGTATATATTAAATGCCCTAATATAAAAATAGTTTTCTTTAAAAATAAATAGTTTATTAAGTATAGCTAATCCAGCTTATTATAGTTTAGAATTGCCTATACTATATCTATAGATATAACTTTAAGAAGGTTAGTTATAAAGTTTAATGCAATAGTATAAAACAATTATAAAACTATAAAAATTAACTTTAGTTTACCTATTAGCAGTCTTCTATCTATTAAATTCTCCCTATATATTAGGCAATATACAATAAACTTTCTTACTATCTTACTTATTCTATAGAAATAAATATAGCTTAATTTATATAAAATCTTAAAGATTTTAATATATTATAAGTTATTATAAATAGTTATAAGAATAGTTTTAACTACTAGCCTAAAAATATAAAGTCTTTTCTGCCTTCTATAATCTATATAATAAAGCAATCTATTTTCTATTAGCTTCTATAGATAGAATAGGTTTATATATTACTTTTTCTATAGGTTTTAAGCATTATTCTATTAAATCCCTTAAATATAAGTGTAGATTCTATTAAGTTTTAGATTCTTATTATATCCTTTAAGCATTTCCTTATAGAATCCAAATAATATTGCAATTTTAACTGCATTAGCTTCTACTATATTGGCTTTAGTATTTAGCTTATTAAAACAGCTATCTATAGCTTACTAATAGAGTAGTTCCTCCACTAATAGCCTTAAAAGAGCATTTAGAACTACATTAAGGGTTTTAGGAATATAAAATATTTTTAGGTTAAATCTAAAAAGATAATTAAAGATTTTAGCAAGCTTTAGGTTAGCTTTATTAAAGTCCATTATATTAAGGGAAGTATGCATTATAATCCCTTTTATAGCAGTATAATTTATTATAATATTAACTAAACTACAGTTAAATTAAACTATTTTCTATAGCTTTTTAATAGCTTAAATAATTGCTATTACTTTTACTTTAATAGAACTATAGCCCTATTCCACTAAAGAAATTAACCTTAAAAGAAATAGTATTAGTTTTAATTAAATAGCTAAAATATTCTTGCCTAAAATATTAATTCTATTCCAGTCCCTATAGAGCTAAAAGATATATAACTTAAATCCATTCTTATATATATTTAGCTTAAAAAATAAAGGCTTTATTAAATTGTAATAATAGAGAAGGAACTGCATTTTTAAAAAGGTTTTTAGGTCCTAAAATGCTTTTAATTCTTTTTCTATTAGTTTAAACATTTAGATTATTGCTTTCTTCCTTTAAGCCAGTTTTAATAGCTTAATTAAAATTAATTATTGCTCCTTAGCTTGCTGCAACATTGTTATTTTTTATATCTATAAAGGTTAGATTTAAATATTATACTATAAAATCTCTTACTATAAGTATCCTACTATTTTAATAAAGGTTTTAAATGCCAATAGGTTCTTTAAAAAGATTATTTTTATAAATGCCTTTAATCTATTGCTTATTTTATAGATTCCTTTACTATTAATAATAAAACCTAATAGCTATACTATAGGGTATCTAAAGAAGGATTTCTTTATTGCAATTTATAGCCTATTATTTTATATTAACCTTAAAACAATTTTTAAATGCTTTAAATAATTATTTAAAGTATTAAAAAAGACAATTATATTATTAATATAGGCTTGCATAAAGTGTTTATATTTTTTAAAAAGTTAGTTTATAAACCTTTATATAAATGCTAGTGCATTTTTAAATCCTATTAATATAATATTAAAAACCTTAAGTCCTTTATTAAATATAATAATTATATAGTTTCTATAGGCACTTAAAATAGGCAGCTAGTAAAAAAACCTTAATCTATCTATTATAAAGTAAAATTTCTTGCCCTTTATATTAGCTATAATATTAGATTAATTAAGTAAAGGGTAGGCATTAGGTATAGCTAATTAATTAAGCAATTATAGATTAACTATAACTCTTCCTTTTCTTTTGCTATTTACTATCCTTTAAACAATAAAAGTAAGGCATACTATTAGGGCCAGTTAGTTTATTAGTTCTATTTTGCCTTTTGCTTATAGCTTATTGTATTTTTTATTTAATAAGGTATAGTTTTTAGCGCTTAATAGATATTTCCTAATTATATATTTTTAGTTCTACTATCTATCTATTAGGTCTACTTATATCTTTATTTCCTTAAGTATAGAGATAATCCCTCTATCCCTATAAATATTATATCTATTTATTATATTGTAAATTCTTTTTGCTATTACTTAATTTAAATAGGCTATATATACTCTATACTTATTCTTAATATTAAAGATATCTTTAGGTCTAAAAATTTTATAGCTTAAAGTGCTAGTATTAACCTTAAATAAATTAAATTCTTTATCTTTTTTTAATAGATTGTTCCCTTTTATAGTAGCTAGAAATTCTTTTATAGAGTTAAATTCCTTTCTCTATAGGCTAAAGATGCTTTTATCTATTTTAATATAGTTAGCTTTTTCCTCCTTATTATAATTAGCAATTTATTCTATTTATTATTACTATTTTATAACTAGCTTTTTATTACTAGTATTATAAATTTAAACTAATCTTAAGGTAGTTTTATTTACTATAGTATTAAAAATAATGCTATAGGAGGATTAAAAGTAATAGGCCTTTAGATTTCCTTAGGTATCTCTAAAGTTAAAAAGGTCCTTTTAATTAACTTAAATAAAAGCAGTTTCCTTTAGTGCAATTACCACTATACTTATGCTAATTACTGCCTTAATAAAGTTCTCCTAATATATTTAAAATACTTCTACCCTAAAGATTATATTATAGGCTAAGTGAAATATAATACTAAAGTTAATAAAATCAATTTTAGCTCTATACTTAAATAGAAAGTTTATTTCTATTAGCATTTTAAGTTTTAATTATTTTATAATATCTATAGTTACTATAAAATATATAGATACTTTTTTATTTCTAGCAATTCTAGATATATAAAAGTTAAAAATAGCTAATTTTAGGATTTCTATATTAGTGCTAACTCTATTTACTCTCTTTAGGGCTTATTGCTTTTATATTACTTTTATTATATAGGCTTTTAACTATTCTTTATTAACTAAAACTATTAAAGTTTTAATATTAATATAAATATTGCAAAAATCGCCTTTATTATTAAACTTAATTAATAGCTTAAAGTAAGTATTTATTCTCTTTTTTAAATATTAATAAAAGTTAGGCCTGCCTATAGCTTTAATAATTTAATTTATTTTTAATGTAAAGTTTATATCTTTTATTCTTTCTTTACTTATATAATAGACTTTTATAAAAGCTAAATTATCTTTATTCTTTTTAGCAAAAAAACCTTTTAATAATTTATTAGAATTATCCCCTTCTTTTACTAGTATATATTTACTATTTAATAGTTTTTAATATTTTTAATAGAATCCTTTATTATTATAGTATAGCCAAACCTTTAAAAGATTGGCTTTACTATTTAAGGCTTCTTTTTAATATTAGTATTAATTAAATCTTTATAAAGGCAGTTAATTTTTGCTATTTTACTTTTAAGCAAATATATATATATTATGGTTATTATTTCTTTATTATTTATACAATTAATTATTTTATTAAGGTTTTATCTTTTATTAATCCATTTTAGGCTTCTTTAGGATTAAGTTTCTATATTAAGTTTTTTAATTACTAAAGCGCTTTAAAGGTATAGTTTAATATTATCTATTAAAACGGTTTCCCTTACTTTAGCGTCTTTAATGCATTTCTTTATTTTTAATTGCATTATTAGATCTATTGCTTTTATTAGTAATAAATGCCTTCTTTATGCTAGATCTACTAACCCCTTAAAGTATAGCTTAAAGCTTATCTTTAAGCTAATATTACTTTTTATTAATTGCCCTTAAGAATAAAAATCTTATATTTTGTACTATTAATACTAAATAAAGCACTTTTAGCTTTAAATTCAGTCTTATATAGACTGCAAAAAGGAGCTAAATATTAGCTATACAGCCAAAAGCCTACTCTTTTATAAAGACCTTTATAGTAAATACTTATATAAAAATGTCTTTTATAATATTAGTCTTAATATATTTAATTAATTTTAGCTACTTTATTGCATTATTTAGCTTTATTTTAAATTCTTTATAAAGGTATACATATAGTATATTAATTAATTATTTCTATAGCTTTTCCCTTTTATTTTAATTCAATTAATAGTAATACTAAATAAGCGCAAATCTATAGAATAAACTCTATAGATTTATATAGATATATTCCTAAATATTAAAATTAGCATTTATTTAATAAAATCTAAATGTATTAATCTATAGTTTAATATTACTAAAAATAATCTATTTTTTATTATAAAATATATCTTTACTATTAATATTCCCTTTTTTTATATTAAGCTAAAGAGGCCTATATCTTAAAATTAAATATTATTCTTATAAAACTTTAATGCAAAAGTTAATACTTAATTAAATGCTTTTATATTTTATTAGGGCAGTTTTAATATTATTAGTTTTAAGGGTAGTTAATATAAAAAACTATTTATATAGCTTAATATACCTTTATTTTTATGCCTTAAGTACTGCAAGTTATAAAGCTAGCTTTAGTTATAAATCCTTAATTTCTAACTTTACTTAATTAGTAAAGGCTCTTTAATAGGCAAAACTAAAGGCCTAATATAATAATTCTAAACTATTACTAAAATGCTTACCCTTAGCGGCTAAACTTAAGCCTAAAATATAAGATTTATTAAGGCAGTAATAACTTTCTCTATAAATAGCGCTTAATTTAATAGTTTTACTCTTTTTAATTACTAATAGATTGCTTGCACTATTGCTACTAAAGGGTTAAGTTCTATACTTTACTTAATAGTATTAAAAGATCTTAATAATTCCCCTAAACTAAAGGTTTTTTAGCTGCTAATAGGATTTATCCCTACTAGCATTAAGTTTAATAAAATTAAAATTAATATTTAGCCCTTACTTAATAAACCCTTTAATTCTTTAGGGTCTATTAAATCCCCCTTTCTTTATTAAAATAGGTCCTATAGTAATCTTTACAAAAATAGTAGATTATCTATTAGTTCCTTCCCTTTTTCTATTAAAAGTCTTTAATTAAAGGTATTAAAGATTACTGCTTTTTTCCTAATAAATCCTTTCTAACTAACTGTAGATTCTTAATTGCAATTAAAGTCCTTTAAGAAGCTTAAGTATTATGCCTTTAAATGCTCCCCTAGCATTAATCCTATTATTTTAGCATTTAAAATAATGCTTTTAACTATTTTTTAAGTAAATATAACTATATATTAGTCAATAATATTTCAGTAAATAGAAAAAGCTTCTTCTTAAGGCTAATTAATGTTTTATAGTTTGCTATTATTATTATATATTTAATAGAATAGATCCTTCAATTTATTAAAAATAGAAGAATCTACTAAAATAACTCCTTTTATAGTATAAGTTAGATTTTATAGTAAAAAGGTCTAAAACCTTTAGATTATAGCTAGATTTGCTAATTGCAGCTTATTAATTATAGTTTAGTTTTAAAAGAGAAAGAATTCCTTTTTAAATTAGCTAGTCTTATTTATCTAGCTCTTACTATTAATTCTAATAGTTCTATTAGTATTTCTATTATTCTTTTATAAATTATTAACTTTTAGATAGTTAATAAAGACTATAGCTATATAATAGAAAGAAGTAATTACTACTATTTATTATAGTTTATTTATTCTATTATAAATAATATTAAAAGTAATAGTTTTAATAATAAAACTATTATACTATTTATTTTATGGTTATACTAAAAGGCATATATATAGGCTCTATAGTTACATTAAAATTAATAGCTTAACTATAGGTAATAATTAATTGTATATTAAACTTTACTTAACTTATATTTTAAGACTACTATAATAATAGGTCTTAAGGTATAAATATACTTATAGATTATTAACCTTTACTTAAAAGATATAAAGGCCAATTATTTAAAAGTACTATTTATTATATAATTTACATATATAATATAGGCACTATATAATAATAAATAGGGTCTTTATATACCCTTTAATCTCTTTAAATAAACCTTTTAGCTTACTATTAATACTGTCTAAAAGCTATATTTTATAGTAATATATTTAATATAAAGATTAGCATTTAAGCCTTTTTACTAAAAGATATCTTTATTAAAAAGTACTTTAGCTAAATACTATATTAATTTACTTATATTTTATATTAAATTAGTTTTCTTAACTAGCAATTTACTTAAAGAGAGTATAAAGCTAGCTTAAGCCTTAAGTAGCTAGCAATTATAATTAATTATATATAATAAGTAAATAGCTTTTTAAGAAATCTTTATAAAAAGCTAATTAAACTTTATTAATTAATATATATATAAGCCATTTTAAACTAAAAATAAGCTAGCTTTTTATATATATAATTATAGTATTAATATTAAAATAAAAGTAAATAAATAGATTAAATCACTTAAATAAAAGGTATAAATACAGCTAAATAAAAATAATAAAGAAAATAAAGAGAATAATAATAATAAGCTAAAGGGTAATAGCTTTAATAAAAAGAATAGAAATAGTATTAAAAGCTACTTTAAGATAAAGAGCTTTAGCCTTTTTATTTATAATTAAAGCTAAAGCTAAAGTAAAAGTAAAAGCTAAAGCTAAAGCTAAATAAATACTAATAATACTATAGGTATTTAATTAAGTCTATTTAATAATAGCCTAATTTAATAAAGAAATATATTAGCTTATTAATAAAGTACTTAAAATAAGCTATATAGTTTTAGGCTATATTAGCTATATATAAAACTTAAGTAAAAGTACTATTTAAACTATATTAAAAGTATCTTTTATACTTTTACTATTAATATTTATTATATTGCTGCTTATAGCTTTACTTAAAAGTAAGTAAAAGTAGTCTATTTTTTAATAGACTATAACTATTTAGCTAAAGAGTATACAAGCTATAAGAACTATTTCTTCTATCCTTTAGGATTTAATTTAAGCTATAAAAACTTTTTATTACTTAAGCTATTAGCCTTTTTTAATAATAGCTTACTTATTATTATAAAAGATAATATAAGCTTTTAAAATAAAGATATAAATATTTTTTTATTTAAGTTTTTTTAGGCCTATTTTAATATTAAAAAATAGATATAGCTTTAAACTAATACTCTTTTAACTATTTAAAGTTTAATAATAGCTGTATTAATAGTACTTTATTTAAAGGTAAAGGCTATACTTTATATTAAAGTTAAGTAATAATAGCTTTTAGATAGAGTTTATAATTATTTAAGCCTAAATAATTTAAATATATTAATACTATTTATATAAAAAAGGCAATAGATTTAAGCTATAATTAATTAAAAAGAGTATTTATTTTACTTTAAATAGATTATATTTATTTATATATTTAAGCTAATGCTTATATAGTAAATATTTATAATAATACTTTAGTTAATCTTTTAATTAATAAAATTCTTTTTTAAAAATAAATAGCTTTATTTATAAATCTTATATTAATTTCTTTTTAAAGTATTTCCTAAAGTTTTTATATTCTTTTTAAGGGTATTTAAACTTACTATTAAGGAAATAAAGCGCTAGTTTATTACTAATAGAAAGTAAAGGCTAAAATTAATAAGCTTAAAAAAAATAATAGCCTTAAATTAATTAAGTAATATTTTATTAATTAAAAATATATAAGCATTTATATCTTTTATATTTAGGCTATTAGGCATTATAAAGAGTTTATATAAAGTAAAGTAACTATATATTAATCTAGCTATATTAAACTTTTAAAATACTAATAATATTATAAATTTTAGCTAATAGCCTAAATTAGCTAATAATTGCTTTACTTTACTTTATATTATTGCTTTAGCTTATTACTATAGGCTAATAATAGCAATAAATTAATATAGCTATTTTTAGTTTATTAAGCTTAAAGAATAGTTTATTTATAGTATTTTTAATATTAATTAATTTCTTAAAAAGGCTTTTTAAAATCTATAAATACCTTAAATAAAAGGTTTTATTAGCATTTAGCTATACTAAAGGCTAAATAAAGCTTCTTATAGTAGCTAAAGTAAATTAGCTATATAAACTAGCTATATACTTAAAGTATAAAAGTAATATAAAAAGCTATTTTATTAGCAATAAATTAAGCTTTAGCACTATACTATACTTTACTAACTATACTTACTTTATATTATTTTAATCTCTTTTTTTTTTAATTTATAAAAATAATAATTAAATAAACTTAAAATTTAAGCTAATATTAATATAAAAGGCTTAAAGAGCTACTTAAGGTATTAATTCTAAAAGAAAAGTAAATAGCTAATAATTTAATAATAATAATAAAAATAAAATAAAACTTTATTAAAAAGATATATAATACTATAATTAATTAAAATATAAAAAAGGCAATTGCCTTTATATTAATATATTTAATTTAATTTCCTATAATATATATAGCTATTAAATATATAAATTTAAAAGCTATTATAAAATCTTAATAAATTAATAGGCTAATAATAGTAATATAATCTATTAAAATTAAATAAATATTAAGCTAGTATTAATAAAAACTAATATATTAATGCATTATATAGCTAATAGAATTAATAATAGTACTTAATGTATTAATAGCCCTATTTAATAGCCTAAAGTAAGCAATACTTAAAGCTATTTAATAATAAAAAGGCAATAGTATATTAAAGAAGTAATAAAAGTAATAAAGAATTAACTTTAGCTATAGCATTTTATTTAAAAAGATTTTATAGCTAATTAATAATAGATTTATAAAGCTAAAAGCATTATTTAATAAAAGTAATATTAACTATAAAGTATTAAAGCATTATTAATAAATATAAAATTATTTATAGTAAAATCTTAAGACCTCTTTATATAATTTAATGCTAATATTAATACTTACTTTAACTATATTTTTAGCAATACTATAAATAGTATTAAAGGAGTATATATTTAATACTGTATTAAAAAGAAAGAAAGCAATATTATTTATAGTAAATATAGTTATATAGATACTTTAGTTCCTTTAGCCTAATAACTTTTCTTAAGGGGATTAAAATAATAGATTAATCTTATAAATCTTAATAATAAAATAAATAGATTTGCAATTTATAGTGCTAAGATTTATAGTAGATCTATAAAAAATTTATAATTTATAGTGCTAAGATTTAAAAGAAAGTAAAAGAAAGAGAGAGAAGGAAAGAAAGAAAAGGAAAGAGAGAGAAAGAAATAGACTACTATAGTAATATTCTTATACTTGCAATTAATAAATTATTGCTAGAGAGAGAGAGAGAGAGAGAGAGAGAGAGAGAGAGAGAGAAAGGGAAAGAGAGAGAGAAAGAGGGAGAGAAAGAGAGAAAAAGAAAGAGAAAAAGAAAGATAAACTACTATAGTAATATTCTTATGCTCGCAATCAATAGATTATAGGGGCTAAACCGGTGTTTAGCTATTAGATTAGAGTGAAGAGTTAGAGGGAAGGAAGGAAGGGAAAAGAAAAAAAAAAAAAGGATTAAAGGAGAAAAGAAGTAAAAGCAAAAGTAAGATAATAATAATAATAATAATTGTAATTATATAATAGTAATTATTATAATTAATCTATCTATCTATCTATTTATCTATTTATCTATTTATCTATCTTTCTTTATTAAACCTAAATCTTTTTTAGCTTCCCTTTTAGGGTTAGGCTAGCTATATTAATTTCACCCCTAAGGGCAAAATCAATCTTTAGGCTAGGCTAAAAGAGAAGGCTGCTTAGCTATATTGGATTTTACCCCTAGGGGCAAAAAGTTAATAAAGATCGATTTTGCCCCTAGGGGTAAAATCAATATAGCCTAGGCGGCCCTCTTACTTAGCCTAGGCTAAAGATTGATTTTGCCTTTAGGGGTGAAATTAATATAGCCTAAGCAGCCCTCTCTCTTAGCGCGCACTTACGCTTAATTTTGCCCTTAGGGGTGAAATTAATATAGCCTAAGCAGCCCTCTTGCTTAGTGCGCACTTACATTTAATTTTGCCTTTAGGTATAAAATTAATATAATTAGGCCGGCTAAAGCAAAATGCCTATTTGGTTATATCTATTTTTAGGCTAGGTGGAAAGAGAAGGCTACTTAATAGCTATATTAATTTTGCCCCTAAAGGTAAAACTAATATAGTTAAGCGGCCCTCTCTTTTAGCTTAGCCTATAGATTGGTTTTTCCCCTATAAATATAAAAAAAGAAAGAATAAAAAGATTTAATAAGTGCAAAAGAAAGTATAAAATTAGGGTTATTAAACACTAGGGTATACTTATAAGAAATAAAAACGCAAAAAGAGAGGAAAAGAGAAAGGGAAAAAGGGTATAAAAAAGAGTGAAGAAAGCAGGCAATAAATAAATAAGCTATTTATTATTTATTAATATATTATTTTTCTAACTGTATCCTTAAATTTTGCATTAAATAGGGATTATATAGTGTTCTTTTATAGCTAAGCTAGATATATAGCATTATTAGGGTAAAAGAGAGAATACACTTTAGGCCTACTATTAAACTAAATATAAAACTGCTTCTTCTCTTATCTTAAGGCAAGTATAAATTTATCCTTTTAATTAATTAATTAATATTAATCTTTATTACTATTACTATTACTAAACATTAACTTATTAATATTATAAGGCATATATATTATAATTATAAAGCGCCTAGCAAGCAATAAGATTAATAAAAGCAATCTATTAAATAGCATGCTATAGATTAAGTGAGTATAGAAAGTAATAACAGCCCTTACAGTTAAATAAAATAAATTAGTATTGGCAAGCGATTTTTAAGAAGCCAATTCTATTTAGCAATAGGCTAGGCTATATCTTCTTGCAATAGCAAAAGTGCCCCTTAAGGCACTTATATTCACTTAAACAATTAGGCAAAACTGCCAGCTAAACCCTTAATATATTGCTAACCTCTACTAAACCTTTTAAAATGGAAATCTAAAGCATTAAGCCAAGCAAAACTATCTCCTTATATTATATAGCTTATAAGCAATATAAAGTATAATAGCCTATATTAAGGCAAAGCAGAAGTGCAACTATAAAATAGAGGCAATAAATAATAGAGATATGCTTTTATTTAAAAATTAGCATTAAATTAATAATAAAAAATTAAAGATTATAGTAGGGCAGTATTAAATTGCAATATTGCAAAAGTATATTAAATAGACTAGCTTATTTAATAAAGAGCTTTAGTAGATATATAAGATTTATAACTGCAATAAAAGTATACATATTAAAATAATAGGAATAACTGCTAATAAATAGTAGAAAGGCTCCTAAATGCATTAAGCATCTAGCTATAAGTAAACTGGCGCAATCTATTATTGCTAGATAGCTATAGCTAGATCTAAATGCAGCTAATTACAGCATTAAATTAAAACAAACAACTATTTTAGGGGAAAAAGTTAGCAATAAAAAGCTAAATGCTTTAAGTATTATATTTAGGCAAGGAACTAAAATTTCCTTTTACTTGCTTAGGCACCTTATAGAATAATATATAATAGAAAAGCATAATTATATATTAGTGCAATACTAGTATTAGCTAAATTTTATTTAATCTATTTATATAGAAATGGATAGCTAATAAAAGAATTAATAATATAAATTTTATTCCCTTTATTAGCTAATATTATTATTATTTTAAAGGTTTATTTGCTTATAAAATACTCTCTCCTTTACTTACAATTAGTATTAGTTCTAGAGATTTAATTTAGTAATCTAAACTCTTAATAAGCTTTTAGTAGATAATGCTATTTATTATATTTAAAAGTAGAATTAAAAGAGATTAATTAATATCCTACTAAAAGGATATACTAAGGTAAAAGCATTTAAAATTTATAAGGTGTTTTATCTATATAGGGTAGTAAATAAGGGTAGCTAAGCTAATTTAAAAACACACTGCCACTGCCACTGCCGCCACTGCCATTATATAGGATTTCTAATAGCTATTAATAATAAATTATATTATTAGCTATATAAGTTCCTTATTAAAAGGCCTTAATTCTATTTCCTAAATATTTATAAGTTTCTTTAGATATTAAAAGAAAATAGGCAAATAATAATAGCAATTATAGAGTATATAATATAATAGATTGACTTAAACTTTACTATTCTTTCTATTTAATAAAAAAGCAATAAGCCCTTAATTTAAAAAGGATTTATACTTTAGGTTTAGCTACTTACTACCCTACCTAACAAAAGGAATAACTATAAAATTAATAAAAAGCAAATAAAAACATTATCAATCTAGCTTAAGCATTAAGTGCTTAACTTTATCTACAGTTATATTAACAATCTTAAGCATTTAGCAATAAAGGCCTTTTTAAATATTGTTTTTAAAAAGAGTAAAGATAAATAAAGCTACTATATATATAGCAAGAGGTTTAGCAATAAATTTTAAAAGGATCTCTTATATTTTATTAAGGTTTTTATTAGGCTGCAGTTTTAGTAATATTAGTAGGCTATAGGCATTATAGCTAATAATAAATCTTTGCCTACTACCTATAGTAGCAATAGCGGCAGTAGTAATAGCAATAGTAAAAAGATACATTTAATTATAATATAGGCTCTATATAATTTAGTTTATAATATTCCTAAAGTAGCTAAGAACCCTACCTTAAATAGCTAAAATGCCTTAATATAACTTATTGCTACTATTAACTACTCTATTAATCTTTAGGTAATTAGGCAATACTAATAGGCCTTAGATAGTAATAGTTGTAGCCTAAGGCTAAAGAAAGAGTTATTAAAGGAAGCCTATATATTAATTAAATCTATAAAGAATAAGTATAATCTCCTTACTTAAGATTATACTTAAAAAATAGACTTAAGGCTAATTGACTATATTAATATATAAGTGAAATAGGTAATACTATTTTTATTTCCTTTTATAGCATTATTAGAACCTAGTAAAATATAGGACCTTAATAATAATGTATGCTCTATTAGACCTAAAGCTAAAGCTAGAGCTAAGGCTAAAGATCAGCTAAAAAGAAAAGAAAGGGGGATTATAGCTAAAATAAAAAAGCAAAAAGTAAAGAATATAGGATCTAATAGGCTTCCATTATTATTAAAGGCAAAAGTGCTAGAAGGGTGCAATAATAAGGCTATTTATAAGGATATACATTTAACCTTAGCTAGAACCTTATATTATAATTAGCTACAAACAATACTAATGCATCTAAAGCTGCATTTAAGCCAGCTACTAAGCAATAGCTATAAGAAGGGGGGCCTTAAGCCTTAAATAGCACTGCCTATAAAAGGGCATAAGATAGGGGCAGTTTATAGATTAAATAGAATATAGAGGGATAGCCTAATAGCAATATTATTATTATTATAATAAAGGGAGAGAAAGAAAAGAAAGAAAGAAAGAGAGAGAGAATAAAAGATAATATAAGAAAGATAGAAAGAGCCATTTATATTAAATAGAGATATACTTTTTCTTTTTTTTATTTTTATTTCTATTCCTTTCTACTAAAGTATAATAACTATAAGAAAATAAGTATTAAATAATAATATATTAATAAAGAGCTATTATATATATATTGTACTCTATCCTTATTTAAGCCATAAAGTATATACTATACTTAATTTATAAGCTATTAATTTTCACTTATAGCTAATTATACTTATAGCTAACTATTAGAAAGTAGGGTTTACTATTATATCTTACCTCTAAAGGCACTATTGCTAAGTTTTATTAGACCTTTAGGTTAAAATAAGCAATACCTATTAAGATAGGATATTTACTCTATATATTATTGCCTTTACCTTAAGAAGACTAAAGAAAGAACTGAATATAAGCAAAAGATAGCTAGCAATTTATTTCTTACTTTTTAACTAATTTGCTTTAATTGCTTTATTTTCTTAATATAAGCAATATAATTATCCTTATATAAAGTAAGGATATATAAGACATTAAACACTATAATAGCAGCATTATTAATAAATTAACTAATATTAATAAAATAGATATAAAGCAGCTAAAAGAAGAGAATAATAGCAACTACTAAAAGGGCTATATATTGCCTAAATCAGCAGACAATCTCTATTTATAAAATGCAAGATTGAATAGAAAGAATAAGCTACTAGCTAAAGAGCAGCAAACTTAAATATAGTAAATTAACCACTTAATTAACTATTATTAATTTAAATATATATATTTAATATCTTTTATAATTATAATTACTATTATTACTATTATTACTATTATTATTATTATTAATTAATAGATATTTATTTTTTATCTTTAGGGGATAAACTTATAGTAAAGATAGATATATTTAATTTTAATAGGCTAAATGCTATTAATATACTTTACTAACTATTTACAATTAACTATAGAAGCTATAAGGCTAGGTGCAAACCGGCTAGCAAAAAAGACATATACTATTTAAGGTTCTATCTTAACTACTTTAATATAGTAAGGACCCCTTTACAACCAATTGCCCGCTAAAGCAAGCAATTCTTTAATAACATTACAATATTATTCCATTACTAGCAGGCACTATACAATAATAAATAGGGTCCTTATATACCCTTTAATCTCTTTAAGCAGACCTTTTGGCTTACTGCTAGTATTGCCTAAAAGCTATATTTTATAGTAATGCATTTAGTGCAGGGATTAGCGCCTAAGCCTCCTTACTAAAAGATATCTTTATTAGGAAGTGCTTTAGCCAAACACTATACTAATTTACTTGCATTTTATATTAAATCAATTTTCTTAATTAGCAATCTACTTAAAGAGGGCATAGAGCTAGCTTAAGCCTTAAATGGCCAGTAATTACAATCAATTATATACAATAAGTAAATAGCTTTCCAAGAAATCTTTATAAAGGGCTAGTTAGACTTTATTAATCAATATATATATAAGCCATTTTGGACCGAAAACAAGCCAGCTTTCTATATATATAACTATAGCACTAATATTAAAATAGAAGTAAATAAATAGGTTAAATCACTTAAATAAAAGGCATAGATATAGCTAAATAAAAATAATAAAGAGAATAAAGAGAATAGTAATAATAAGCTAAAGGGCAATAGCTTTAATAAGAAGAATAGGAACAGTACTAAAGGCTACTCTAGAATAAAGAGCTCTAGCCTTTTTATCTATAACTAAAGCTAAAGCTAAAGTAAAAGTAAAAGCTAAAGCTAAAGTTAAATAAATGCTAATAATGCTATAAGTGCTTAATTGGGTCTACTTAATAGCAGCCTAACCCAATAAAGAAATATACCAGCCTGCCAATAAGGCACTTAAGACAAGCTATACAGTCTTAGGCTGCACTAGCTATATATAGAACTTAAGCAAAAGTACTATTTAAACTATATTAAGAGTATCTCTTATGCCCTTACTATTAATATTTATTGTACTGCTACTTGCAGCTTTACCTAAAAGTAAGTAAAAGCAGTTTATCTTTTAGTAGATTGTAATTATTTAGCTAAAGAGTATATAAGCTATAAGAACTATTCCTTCTATTCTTTAGGATTTAATTTAAGCTATAGGAACTTCTTATTACCTAAGCCACTAGCCTTTCTTAATAATAGCTTACTTACTATTATAAAAGATAATATAAGCTTTTAAAATAAAGGCATAGATATCCTTTTATTTAAGTTTTTCTAGGCCTATTCTAATATTAAAAGATAGATATAGCCTTAAGCTAATGCTTTTCTAGCTACCTAAAGTTTAGCAATAGCTGCATTAATAGTGCTTTACTTAAAGGTAGAGGCTATACTCTATATTAAAGCTAAGCAATAATGGCTTTTAGATAGAGTTTATAGTTATTTAAGCCTAAATAATTTAAGTGCATTAATACTATTTATATAAAAAAGGCAATAAATTTAAGCTACAATTAATTAAGAAAAGTATTTATTTTGCTTTAAATAAATTGTATCTATCTATATATTTAAGCTAGTGCCTATATAGTAGATATTTATAATAGTACTTTAGCCAATCTTTTAATTAATAAGATTCTTCCTTAAGGATAGATAGCTTTACTTATAGATCTTGCATTGGTTTCCTCCTAAAGTATTTCCTAAGGTCCTTATATCCTTTTTAAGGGTATTTAAACTTACTATTAGGGAAATAGAGCGCTAGTTTACTATTAGTAAAGAGTAAGGGCTAGAGTTAATAAGCTTAAAAGAAGTAGCAGTTCTAAATCAATTAAATAATATTTTATTAACTAAAGATATATAAGCACTTATATCTTTTATATTTAGGCCGCTAGGCACTATAAAGAGTTTATATAAGGTAGAGTGGCTATATATTAATTTAGCTATATTAAACTTTTAAAATGCTAATAGTATTATAAATTTTAGCTAATAGCCTAAATTAGCTAATAACTGCCCTACCTTACTTTATATTGCTACTTTAGCTTATTACTATAGGCTAGTAGTAGCAATAAACTAATATAGCTATCTTTAGTTTATTAAGCTTAAAGGACAGTCTATTTATAGCATTTCTAGCACTAGCCAATTTCTTAAAAAGGCTTTTTAGAATCTATAGATACCTTAAATAAAAGGTTTTATTGGTACCTAGCTATACTAAAGGCTAAATAAGGCTTCTTATAGCGGCTAAAGCAAGCCAGCTATATAAGCTAGCTATATGCTTAAAGCATAAAAGCAATATAAGGAGCTATTTTACTAGCAGTAAGTTAAGCTTTAGTATTATATTATACTTTACTAACTATACTTGCTCTATATTATTTTAGTCTCTCTCCCTTTTAATCTATAAAAATAATAATTAAGTAAACCTAAAATTTAAGCTAATATTAATATAGAAGGCTTAAGGAGCTACTTAAGGTATTAGTCCTAAAAGAAGGGTAGATAGCTAGTAATCTAATAGTAATAATAAAGATAAAATAGAACTTTACTAAAGAGATATATAATACTATAATTAACTAAAATATAAAAAAGGCAACTGCCTTTATGCTAATGTATTTAATTTAGTTCCCTATAGTATATATAACTATTAAATATATAAGCTTAAAAGCTATTATAAAGTCTTAGTAAATTAATAGGCTAGTAGTAATAATGCAATCTATTAAAATTAAGTAAATATTAGGCCAGCATTAATAAAAACTAATATATTAATGCATTATATAGCTAATAGAATTAATAATAGTACTTAATGTATTAGCGGCCCTATCTAGCAGCCTAAAGCAAGCAGCACTTAAAGCTATCTAGCAATAAAAAGGCAATAGTATATTAAGAAAGCAGTAAAGGCAATAAAGAATTAACTTTAACTATAGCATTTTATTTAAGAAGATCCTATAGCTAATTAATAATAGATTTATAAAGCTAAAGGCATTATTTAGTAAGAGCAATACTAACTATAAAGTATTAAAGTATTATTAATAGGTATAGAATTATTTACAGTAAAATCTTAGGACCCTTTTATATAACCTAATGCTAATATTAATGCTTACTTTAATTGTATCTTTAGTAATACTATAGGTAGCATTAAAGGAGTGTGCATTTAGTGCTATACTAAAGAGAAAGGAAGCAATATTATTTGCAATAAATATAATTATATAAATGCTTTAGTTCCTTTAGCCTAATAACTTTCCTTAAGGGGACCAAAATAATAAGTCAATCTTATAAATCTTTAAAATAACTAAAAAAATCAATAAGTTTTATTACTAATACTAGCTTATATATACTTTTATATATATTATAAATGCTAATCTATATATTACTTTACCTTACCTTAAAGTATAAAGGTATAAGCAATTAAGTGCTTTAGGAATTGGATTAAATATAGGTAGATAAAGCCTAAAATAGCCTATAAAATAATAAGTTATAGCTATTGCTAGATAAGAAGCTAAATGCATTATAGAAAGAATTACTCTACCTTTATAAGGATCTAAAAGGATTTATTATATAAGTATTTAATAGCAATAATTAAAACTAAATGCAGCAATACTTATCTATTATTAAAGAGGTTTAATAAAATATAAATAGTAATATAAAAAGGGTTTAAGGATTATATTTAGTAATAGATTAAATAGGCTAAGATTTTAATTAATAGCAATTAAGTTATATTAAAAGCTATTTAAGAAGTTCCTTTATGGGCATAATCTTTTAATGCCTATATAGAATGGAATTATTAGAATACAGCAGAAAGAGCGTATATAAATCTATAGCAATTCCATTATAATTTTAGTAAGAAAGAGGTAATTAAGGCATATTAGCTAAAATTCTACTATAGGCTCCTTACGCTTAATTATCCAAAAATAATAAAAATAGACTTTTAATTATTAAAAAAAATAATAAAAATAGATTTATGCCTTTTATTAATAGTATATAAAGGGCTAGGTATTATATATAAAAATCAATTAATTAGGCTAAAATTCCTAATAAGGGTAACTAAGCTATACTAAAAGCTATAAAAGAAGTTTCCTTATAGGCATAAATCCTTATTGCTTATATAGAACATAAAGGTTAAAATATAGTAAAAGTGCATTAAAAACTATAGCATTCCTCTTGCAATTAATAGATTAAAAAAGAATAGCAGCCTAATAATACCTTAAGGCTATAAAAAGCATTTAATTAAGTGCTTTTATATATAATTAGGTAGTTTATAAATGCCTAGCTGCACTAATAGATATATACTCTATTAGTATACCCTATACCTAGCTATTTAGGCAGAATGTATATATTTTTCTATTGGGTTGTTTATTTATGCTAATAGAATGCAATTACCCTATATAGCTACCCTATATAGCTACTCTATACCAGTTCTCCTAAACTTATAGATAGAGCTAATAGCATAGGCCAGTTAACTATAGCTGCTAATAGGTACGGCTAATTAATAGCAACTGCTAATAGGCATAACTTATAGTAGCGGCTAGTTAACTATAGCTATTAATAGACATAGCTACTAGTAGCAGCTAGTTAACTGCAACTACTAATAGGCACAACTTATAGTAGTGGCTAGTTAACTGTAATTACTAATAGGCACAGCTAATAGCAGTAATTAATTAATTATAGCTACTAATAGATATAGCTATTAAAGCTAGTAACTGCTAATAGATATAGCTAATAGCAGGCAGTTAATTAATTGTAGCAGCTAATAGATATAGCTAGTTAATTGTAGTTACTAATAGGCATAACTAATAGCAGTAGCTAGTTAACTGCAACTGCTAATATATATAGCTAATATAGCTAATAGTAGCAGTTAGTTAACTATAGCTACTAATAGGTAAGGCTAATAGTATAGGCTAGTTAACTATAGCAGCTAATAGGCACAACTAGTTAACTATAGTTACTATTAGGCATAGCTAATAGTAGCGGCTTATTAATTATAGCTATTAGTAGGCATAGCTATTAGAGCTAGCAACTGCTAATAGGCACAACTTATAGCAGCAGCTAGTTAATTGCAGTAACTAATAGGCATAGCTAATACAATTAATAGCAGCAGTTAGTTAACTATAGCTGCTAATAGGTATAGCTATTAGTAGCGCCTAATAGAAGGCAACTACTAATAGGCATAACTTATAGCAGCAGCTAGTTAATTGCAGTAGCTAATAGGTATAGCTAGCACAATTAATAGCAGTGGCTAGTTAACTATAACTGCTAATAGGTATAGCTATTAATAGCGCCTAATAGAAGGCAACTGCTAACTAGCATAACTAATAGTAGCGGCTAAGGAAGGCAACTACTAGTAGGCACAGCTATTTAAGCTAGCTAATAGCAGTAGTAGTAGTAATTTTAGTAGGCTATAGGCCTTAGTCTTAGATTGGCTGCATAAGGTAGCTAGCTTTAAGCCTGGCTGTAATAGCCCTTTTGAATTTCTTAAGTTTAAGAAATGCATATAAAATGGTTTGGCTGTTATATAGCTGTAAGTTAATTTTTTTATTTTCCTATAGTAATGGATATTGCAGAAAATCGGAATTAGCCCTTAAACTGGCTTTAGTATATATAGAACTAAAAGGCCCTTAAAGGGTATATAAGAGGGAGCAGCCAAGCCAGCTAGGCAGCCAGGCTAAGCTAGCTATCAATCTAAACCTAACTGCTAGCTATAGCGGTTATAGCCTAGCCTAGCTATTAGATCTGGCATAAAATAATATTAATTTATACTGCCTAATTGCTAGAGCTAACTCTTTATTTAAACGGCTAGGCCTTACTAAAGGGATAGGTATTTAGCAGTATACTTAGTTTTTTTAGTATAATAGTGTATCTATAAGTGGATTACCCTATAGCAGTATGTTTTGCCTAGCTGTTTGAGCCTAACTTATACTATATATTTATCTTCTAGGGCCTTCAGTTATTAGCTAGGTCCTCTATATAGGCTCCTAGCACTATAGGCTGCTTTTACTGCCACTAGAGCTATTTGTTTATACTGGGGGCTTCTGGCTACTAGCTAGGTCCTCTACTTAAGTTCTTTAGCACTATAGGCTGCTATTGCTACTACTAGATCTATTTATTTATATTAGGGACTAAGTTTATTATTTAGAAGACCTTTTTATAGCATTAAGGCTCTACTTTTACTGCTAGCTAGCTTGCTAGCTTACAGCCAATTGTATAGTATATCCTTACTTTAATTGTATTTATTCTTTTATAGATACACTTAATGCCATTAATTAAATAGGCTTATAGACTTCAGCTTTATTAGCGATTTATAATAGTTTATATTGGCTCCTTATAAACCTAGCTGCATGCAGTACAGCTACTAAAGGGATTTCAACCTAACTGCTAGTTCACTATAGCTTATTAAAGTGCACTTATTCTATTCTATATCTATTATTGCAAGCTAAGCACTAAATTAAGAAGGTAGTCTTTTAGTAGGTAAATGCTATAATAGCTAAAGTTTATATTAAAAAGATCCCTTCCTTAAAAAAAATCTAGCCTATTTTATAAAGTAAGGGAAATTTATTCTATTATATTAAGGTCGCCTAGCTTAAAAGGGCAGCTAAAACATAAAATATATTTGCAATTTACTTCTATTAATTAATAAGGGGTTAATAATAGTATAGTAAAGGCAAGAGCAATATTTGCCTTAAAGCCTAATGCCACTATAGAGTTCTAGCTATAATAAAAATATCCTTTAGATTAACTCTAGCATTAAGGTATAAAGGTTAGGTTATTATTGCTTTTTAATATTAAAGATCCTATTACTTTTGCTTTATATTAGGCAGTTTAATAGGGTTTCTTAACTTAAGGATAATAGGTTAAAACTGCTAGATAAAGTATTAAGATACTAGCTTAAAGGTTTTTAATCTTTACCTTTTCTTTACTATACTATCTATATATTAGGTATATAAAGGGAGGGTAGGGACCTATTTTATTAAGTAAGCCTTTTGCTTTAACTACTGCTATACATTTAGACTATAACTGCACTAATGTTTAAGCAATTAAGCCTTTTTAATCTATACAATAACTGCTTAATTATATATATTTCCTGCCTTTAATTCAAAAGGAGAGAAGCCCTACTACTATTAAACTAACTGCCTAGCTTTAATAGAAGCTATTAGCCAATTAATTAATTAAGTAATCAATCAACCAATTAAATAACTAACTAATTGACCTACCTATCTATTAAAATCTATATTAACTTTAACTTTAAATAACAATTAGTAAGTGGATTTTAATACTAATACTAGCTTATATTATTAAATATTAATCTTTTCTTACTTAAATAATAGCGCAATTAATTAATTACTTATATCTTAAGGTTTACCTCCCTATTATACCTTATGCTAGTAGCTTACCTATAATACTAAAGATTCCTAAAAGGCAACTTATTCTATATAGGCAGCTACTATATAATTATCTTAAGGCTCTTAATATTAATAGTAGGCCATTTATGCATCTATGCCTAATTAGCTATAAAGATAAGGCATAAAAGGATAGCTAGAAAGGATATAAGAGGCATTAGAAGGAGTTTTATACCCTATTTTAATAGTTCTTAAAGCTAAAGGGCAATGCTTAGGTCTGTTTTAGCTTCTTCCATTATTTAATAAGGACATTTAGTCCTAACTATAGTATTAATCAATTAGGCATCTTTAAGGACTAGTAGTTTTAGGCTATAGCATTAATTAATTGCAATAAAGAAAGGGAAAAGGTACTATTAATTTATAATACTAACCTAAATAATAAAGTTACTATAGCTACTAAAGCCTAAAACATTCTTATTGGGCTATAGCTAGCCTTAATTAAGGCATACTGCACTTAATTAAGTACTAGTTTAGACTAATTAAAAGTGTAGTATTATAATAATGGCATATATAATAGCCTGCCTGCTTATTTTAATGCATATAGAAAGTGAGCACTATAGAGAATTTAGGAGTGGGTTAAAGCTAAAGATAGCATTTAGGCAGGGATAGAGAACACTTAAGCTAAAGGTTTTATTTAGCTTAAAATACACTAATAAGGCTAAATTAAAGCCAATACACTAATATATAAATTATTAAATTTACTATATAATTAATGTAATTATAATTATAATTATAATTATTTCTTAATGTATATTTAATTTTAAGGTTATATAAAGGATATATATACTAGCCTGGTCTTAGTTTAGGGTAGCTAATAGATTTAATAGTAGTAGAATAGATTAGGTATAATAGATTAAGTAATAATAAAGTAATATAAAAAGGTTTAAGTATTCTTAAGTTAAGGTAAATTAATATAAAGTAAGTAATTAATTAAAGTAAAGTAATATAGAGTAAGTAAATTAATTATTACTTATATAATTAATAAAAATAAATAAATAATAATATTAATAGAATTAATACTAAAATAGTTTAGCTAAATATTATTAATACACTATCTTTTGCTATACTATTTTTTTTTTAGCTCCTTTATTAAATAGTTTCAATTAATTAAGCTATACTTTTTTCTTATTTATTAACTACTTACTTAAATAATTTAATTTAGTTCTTTATTTTTAGCTAATTTATTTTACCTTTCTTTCTTATTCTTTACTATTTTTATATTTTTTATTAAACTATTGTTTTTTTTTTTTTTATATTTTTTATTTAAATCTAGTTCCTAAGACTCTCTTTAAAGTTAAAAATAAAGAAGTGCTATTTAAGTAACTGCCCTAAACTAAATTCCTTTTATAGCCAATATAATATTATTAAGATAAGGCTAAAAGCAATTAATAGCATCCCTAAACCTATTTAAGTCTTCTATTCCCTTTCTTAAGTGTTATATATATAGGTTTCCTTTATATTTAATAGTCCCCTATATATAGTTATAGTGGCGGCCGCTTTAATGCCTTATTAAAGATAATACTAAAGAGTATAGATTAGTCTTATTTGCTGCTCTTTATTATAATAATAGTTAATTAGCTGCACTTAATTGCTAGCTACTAAATAGGCAATTAGGGCTGCTACTGCTTTTATACTAATGCAAGCAACTATAAAATACAAGATTATATCAAACTGCACACTACTGCTTATAGCCTTTTTATTTACCTAAAATAAAATATTAATTTTATTTATATTCTAAAAGCATTTATACTTAATATTATAGAACTATATATAAGGAATGCTACCTTTAGCGCTAGTTGGCTTATAAATAAACTCTTTATTGCAGCTAGATCTAGCCTAAGGGGGTTGGCCTAGCCAAAATATAAGTAGATTAAGGTGTAGGGATGCTTAAAAGATAAAGGTAATATAATAAAGAAGGGGTAGGGAACCTATATTAAGTAGCAATACTAAAAAAAGGGAGGTAAAGATATATTAATAGTACGTTTAAAAAGGAAGGTAGGGACCCTAGCTGCTTTTAGTAAAGTTAATATTAAATCCAAACTTAACTATAAGAATACACTTAATTAGGTAAATTAGCTTTAGATTAAGGATATAATTAGCTGCAATAATATAGTAAAGCATTTAAAGGTTAAAGATAGCTAAAGTATTAATATTAAGGCTAAACTAAACCTTAATTAAATTATCCTTAATGCTATTAGGATTATTGCTATAGTAGTTATAGCCTAAGGCCTAAAGGCAGATTTATTAAATAGTAGGTTAAAGATTATATTAAATAGCTAATAGATAGTGCATAAAAGATAGCAAAAGAGAGTTAGGGGCATTATTAGTAAGCCTATTACTAATAATAGTAGGCTCCTTAAGGGCAATCTTAATAATATATAGCTAAATTTTAGGTATTAGCCTTTAAATGCAATCCTTAGGAGTTAAATTATCTATAGCTATAGGAATAGAAGCAATAGCAATAGTAAGGAGAGAGAGAGATAAAGAGAAATAATAGGCATAAAGAGTGCATTTAAGGTAATAATATAAAGAAGGTAGGGGTAAAAGGTTAAATTATAGTGCTAATATTAATAAGGCTAAAAGAGAAAGAGAGAGAGAAAGGCAGAAATTGTAAGGAGAGGGAAGGGAAAGTTTTTATAGTTATAAGGCAAAAGGCAAAAATATAAAAGTAATGTTAAAAGTAAGGTAAAAGTAATATTAAAGGTAAAATAAAAATCTTAAAGAAGGAATTATTAGTATTACTAATTACTTTAATATAAAGGTATATAGTATTAAAGGGCTTAAGGTAGTTAATTACTATAATCTTTATTATTATTATTAATTACTTTAATATTAAGGTATATAATATTAAAGGGCTTAAGGTAATTAATTATTATAATCTTTATTATTATTATTAATTACTTTAATATAAAGGTATATATTATTAATTACTTTAATGTTAAGGTATATAGTATTAAAGGGCTTAAGGTAGTTAATTACTATAATCTTTATTATTATTATTAATTACTTTAATATTAAAGTATATATTATTAATTACTTTAATATAAAGGTATATAGTATTAAAGGGCTTAAGGTAATTAATTACTATAATCTTTATTATTATTATTAGTTACTTTAATATAAAGGTATATATTATTAGTTACTTTAATATTAAGGTATATAATATTAAAGGGCTTAAGGTAGTTAATTATTATAATTTATATTATTGTTATTAATTACTTTAATATTAGGGTGTGTATTGTTAGTTACTTTAATGTAAAGGTATATAGTATTAAAGGGCTTAAGGTAATTAATTACTATAATCTTTATTGTTATTATTAATTACTTTAATATTAAAGTATGCAATATTAAAAGGCTTAAGGTAGTTAGTTATTATAATTTTTATTATTATTATTAATTACTATAATCTTTATTATTATTATTAATTATTTTAATATTAAGGTATATAGTATTAAAGGGCTTAAAGTAATTAATTACTATAATTTTTATTATTATTATTAGTCACTTTAATATTAGGGTATATATTGCTAATTACTTTAATATAGAGGTATATAGTATTAAAGGGCTTAAGGTAATTAGTTACTATAATCTTTATTATTATTATTAATTATTATAATTTTTATTATTATTATTAATTACTTTAATATTAAGGTATATAGTATTAAAGGGCTTAAGGTAGTTAATTACTATAATTTTTATTATTATTATTAATTACTTTAATATTAAGGTATATAGTATTAAAGGGCTTAAGGTAGTCAATTATTATAATCTTTATTATTATTATTAATTACTTTAATATTAAGGTATGCAATATTAAAGGGCTTAAAGTAGTTAATTATTATAATCTTTATTATTGTTATTAATTACTTTAATATTAAGGTATATAGTATTAAAGGGCTTAAGGTAATTAATTATTATAATCTTTATTATTATTATTTATTACTTTAGTATAGAGGCATATAGTATTAAAGGGCTTAATATAGTTAGCTACCTTAATATTAAAGTATTTAATATTATAGTGCAGTAAAAAGGCTTATATATTAGGTTTTATATTAATATAGATCTTTTATTATTATTAGGCTAGGTAAGGAGTTATTTATATATTAGTAATTTAGTGTTAGTCTCTTTAATGGCTATAGTTATAGAATGCATGCCTTAACCTTACCCTTTACTTACTTTTATACTTACTTTTAACTTACTTTCAATTTACCTTTAGACTTAATCTTATACTTACCTTTATGCTTAAATTTATACCTACACTTTCCTTATAGCTATAAAAGCCCTCCCTTTTTTATAACCTTCCCTTCCTTTCTTTTTCTTCTCTCTTTATTATTATTAGTAGTACTATTTAACCTTACCGCTACTATCCTTGCTGCATTTTTTAACTTTACCTTTTCCCTTTTTCTTCTTTTTCTCCCTTCTTTTCCTCTCTCAATTTAGTATTCCTACTGCTATTATTGCTATAAATAAGCTTATAGTTAAAGATTATATCTACTGCTTATTAGCTAAGATTTAATTAAGTATTGCGGAAATAGCTATAGAGCAGCCTGCTATTATTAGAGACTGCCCTATTAACAATATCACTTATCCTCTTATGCCTTCCTTTGCCCACTATATGCAACTTATTTAAAACAATTAAACTATCCAATAAATCTGCCTTTAGGCCCTAGGCTAAGACTATTATAATACCTATAACCCTAACTATACTGCTAATTTAATTAAGTTTTAGTTTAGCCTAAATATTAATACTTTAGCTGTTTTTAACCTTTAAATCCTATACTATATTATTATTAAGGATTAAATGTCTAATCTAAAGCCGATCTTCCCTATTAAATGCATCCTTATAATTAAAACCGGTTTTAATATTAACTTTAATATTAATTAAGGCCTTTGCCTTCTCTTTTAAACCTATTATTAATGCATCTTTGCCTTAATGCCTTTAGTATCCCCCCTTAACTTTAGCTCTCTACCCTATTTTAAGAAGGCTATATTTGTTTTTTAAGAATTACTTTATTTTAGCCTACTTATAGCTTAGCCAGGCCGCCCCTTTTAGCCTTAAGGCAGTAATAATAGTAAATTTATTTATAAGCTCTTAAATAAAAATGGCAGTATTGCTTGCATTTAGTTCCATAATATTAAGTAAGGATGATTTAAGGATATAAATAGAACTAATATTTTATTCTAAATAGATAAAAAGGCTGCAGTAAAGGAGACTTAATTTAATATAATTATGCATCTTACGGTTAGTTGGGCTAAAATGCAAGTAATAGCTGCTTTAGCCACTTATCTAAAGGCCAATAAGTGGATTCAGCTAACTGACTACTACTATAGCAAGCAAGAGTAGATAAGACTTATTTATGCAATCTGGCATTAGCTCCGCTAGGGCATTAAAGCCGCCGCTATAATAACTATATAATAGGGCCCCTAAAGCATAAAGGATATATATTTATATAATACTTAAGAGATAGAATAGGTGCTTAAATAGACTTAATAATGCTAGTTGGGTAATGCTAGCTAGGTAGTGGCAATTACTATAGTAAAGCGGACCTTATCTTTATCTTTAGCATTACTTTTTAAGTGATCTAGCAGCTGAATTAAAGTCCGGCTAAAAAGGTCAATAGGGTAACCTTTAGGGTTGTATAATAGCTGCTTGTTAAAGGTTATATCTCTAACCCTTTAAACCCCCTATTATTTTAGGATCTAGATCTTAAAGATACTGCAGGAGTTATACCCAACTAGATAGCCGACCTTATAGTAGGCATTGGTCTTTAGGTCCTAGTTTTAGGTCCCTAAAAGAGCCTTCTTTATTAAAGGGTAAGCAAGGCAGCCATATGCCTTAAGATGTGACATCTCCAGCTGTTCGGCCAGCTGTAAGCTATCTCTGCCGTTAGCCTTGCGCTAAGCCTATAGCAGTTAAAAATAGACTTAAACACATTTAATTATAACTAAAAGTACTAATTTAATTAATATTAGGGTTTAAAACTATAAGAACAGCCTATTTATAGCAATTTAAAGCTAGCCTCTTGCACTTTTTAACCAATCTATAACTATTTCTTTACTTTCTATAATAATTTAACTTCTATTAGTGCAATCTCCTTACTATTCCTTTTAGGTATAGTATATATATATATCCTCTATATATTTTAAGCCTTTATATATAGTTATAATTATATTAGCCCTAATACCCTCTTAAAAATAGTGCTAAATTATTTAAATAAATCTTATCTATAATTGCTTATTATAGCAGCTATTAAATAGCTAAATTCAATTACTAGTGCCTAAGCATGCCATTAAGGCAGCAGCTACCTTAGCATTAATTTAAGTAATTATAAAATGCATTATTATATTAATAGTTGCCCCTTTAGTATTAGCTATTGTATTTACTTAAAATAGAATATTTATTTAGTCTATATTATAAAAACGCTAATATTAAACATTATGGAACTATACCTATAAAATACTGCTATTATTGCCTATTAGCTTATAAAGGAATTCCCTATTGCTACTATACTACTATTAAAAAGTGCTACTAGATTAGGGAACTAAAAGGCCTTAATTAATATCTTCTTTAAAGATAAAGATAGTAAGTTTTAATAGAGGCAAAAAGTTAAGGTCAAGCAATAAGGCTAGTAATAAATAAAAGAATTAATATTAATAGTAAGGTTTATAATTAAGGTTATAGTTAGCGCTTTTTACTAAATTAAAATTAAATCCTAACTTAACTATAAGGATATATTATATAGAGTAAATTAGCACTAGCTTTAGTAATTAAATGCTAGCAATAATATAGTATAGAATCTAAAGGTTAGAGATAGCTAAAGTATTAATATTTAGGCTAAACTAAAGCTTAACTTAATTATTAGCTTGCTTAAAGTAATAAGCATTATAGAAGTCTTAGCTAAAAGCCTAAAAGCAAATTTATATAATAGTAGGCTAAAGGTTAAAAGGGATAATTAATAGATAGTATATAAATTTAAGCATAAAGGGGTTATTAAGGTTATTGGCGAGTCTATTGCTAATAATAGCAGGCGCCTTAATAATCCTTTAGGCAATTTAAAGCTAAAGTTTAAGGACTAGCTATTAAATGCATTCCTTAATAGTTAGGTTGTTTATAGCAATAGCAGTAGGAGAACTAAAGGGCAAAAGAAAGAGGTTTAAAGAGGTAAGGCTAAATAAGTAAAAGGAAAGGCAAAAGTAAAGACTGCAGTAGGAAGGGACTAGCAGCAATAAAATAGCAACTATAAAGATTGAAATGGCCTTGCTAATAATGCTAAGGGATAAAGGAAGGAAGGAAGAAAGAGAGAAATTTAAAAGCTATAGCAAAAAGGAGGTTTTTATATAATATGCATAAAGGTAAGTATAAAGTAAGTATAAAAGTAAGAGAAAGGTAAGGTAGAAAGGCATAAGGCTAAAAGGTATATAGCTAAATAGAATAAGGCTAAATAGCATAAAGTTAAAAAGTATAACCCTAAAAGGCATAAGGTTAAAAGGAGGGAGATTAAAATAGTATAAAATAAAGACTTGCAATATTATCTTAAGGTAAGGGATATATAAAATAATAGGCTAGTGGAATCTTGCTATACTCTAAAGGAATAGGGTTAAGAATAAGGATAGGGTCTCTTAAGTTTAAAAGGTATAAGGTTAAAGAAAGTAAGGTCAAAAGGTATAGTATTATAAGTCTTAAAGTTAAAAGGCTTAAGGTTAAAATGCTTAAGCTAAATGCTTATAATCTTGCCTTAGGATAGAAGATATATAATATATACTTTAATAAAATAAGATTAAGAACAATAATACTATTCTCTTTAATAAAGATAATAACTCCTTAACTCCTTTAGCAATAGTGTTTATATAACTAGCATTAGCTAAAGTAGTAGCCGCTATAATATAGTAGCTACTAAAAAAACTTATTATATTCCATTCCTTAAAACTCTACTCTATAGCTGCCTATTAGGTTTAGTCTCCTTTAATAATTATAATTAAAAAGTTAATATAGCTTATAGGCCATTAATATACAATTAAGTCCCTTTAGAGAGTTATTTTAAAAGGCAATTTAATTAAGATAAATATATAATAATTATAATATAATAGAGTAGAATTTAACCCTTAAACTAAAATGGGCAGTAATTGCACTTAAGTATAAATTAAAGTAATGTATATAATAGAATGCTATCTATTTAACTTTAAGACCTTTTGCTTAACTGCTATCTATTAATAATATCTTTAATATTATTTATTATTTAAGGGCAAGAATGCTAGATAAGGGGTTTAGTAACTGCTAAAGTATTATTAGTAGTAGTAGACTTAACTAACTTAAGAAAAGTCTAAAAATATACATTAAGACAATCCTATAGGCAGTTTATATAGAACCTAAATATAATGCCTAGTAGGGAAATGCAGCAATAGAACGGTTCTAGTATATATGCCTTAATGGCAGTAATGGTTAATATAAACTTACTAATACAATAAGTGCATATTATTAAGTTAATGCAGCTATATATAGCTATAAAGAGTGCCGTTATACCTTATTATTAAATAGTAAAGGAGTTAATAAAGTCGCCCTTAGGATATGCCATATATGCCAATATATATATAGAGTAAGGGCAGCTGCAAATTAACTGCAAATATAGTAAAAGAGGCTTAATCTATACCTTATTTAATTTTTAAGACCAATATTTAGCAGCTATAATTGCTAGAATTATATCTAGCTTAAGAGAAACTTCTATATAAATTAGGCATTTTAGATGGTCTAATGCAGCGCCACTGCAAATTTAAATATTAAAATACTTTATAAAGTCTTAGAATTATGCCTTATTATTAAGGAGGTTATTTTAGGTTAAGGCAATAGTGCTGGTTAGGGCACTACTAAAATCTTATCTCTTTTCAATAGAGTTAATAGTCTTAGCAATAATATTATATTAGGTAATAGACTGCCTTACCTACTGCAGCTATAGAGCCTAAAGGAGGTCCCTAATATTAGCTTTAAAAGGTCAGTTTATAGTATTGGCTTTAATAGGCTAGGTTATAGTGCTAAATTGCTAATTGCATTAATAGACATTTAATATAGAGAGAGAAAGGGATAGGGATAGTTACTATATAAAATCTTTTAATTAAAGAAAGGAAGGAGGAGCTTAATTGCCTATCTATCTACTAGCCTACTTGCTTGCTTGCTTACTTGCCTGCTTGCTTATTTAATTGCTTAAATATTAAATATTATTTAAAATAGATAGAAATAAGTATTGCCTATAAGCAAGCTTAATGCATTTAGGCAAGCAATAGTAAAGAAGTAACTATTAGGCTAAAAGGAAAGAATAGTAGCTTACTGCTAGATTTTATATAAAAGCGATTAGTAAGGCTAGAACTTGTCTTAAAGAGAGGGGTATAAACATTTAAGGATAGCCATTTAGCAATAAAAGGCAGCTAAACTATAAAGTAAAGTCTACTAAAAGGATTGTAAGGTAGGCAAAGGGCAGGAAAATATAGGACTAAATGCAATATACTTTAGTAAAATAATAGAAAAATAGTTAAATAGATAGTACTAAAAAATAATATAAGGCTTTAGCAATTAATGCAGCCTTAGCTTAATATTATTTTATATAGTATTGTATTAATATTATTATTATTATTATTATTGCTATTGCTATATTAACTATTTATTTTTTAAGTAGTTATAGTATATATATATATATATATATATATATATATATAATGCTAAATTAGTGATAAGCTTCCTAACTAAATATAGCTACTAGATAGTAAAGAGAATCCTAATTGCTAAGAAATGCATATAAATAATTTTTGCATTATGCATTTTTAAGGTAGAAGGAAGGGACTGCAAGTATTAAATCAATATTAAGGCAAGTCCCTTCTATTTCCTTTTGCACTACTGCCTTCTGCCTTAATTCCTATACCTTCTTTATTTTATTTTTCTCTTTATATTTAAGCTTGTCTTTATTTAAAGGTCTATTGCTATTGCTATTATCTAGAATTCCCCCCTTTATCTATAATAATAGCTTTACTATATTTTATTTCTATTTGCTATTCCTTATTTTAAATTCTATTGCTATTAACTTAATAATAGCAGTATTACCTCTCTTTTGCCTTTTGGCTAAACTTAATTCTGCTTTAATATAAGGCTTTTCTATTAATTCTTTTAGGTAGTTTCTATTATATTAATTCTAATATTTTCTTTTGCTTAAAACTATTGCTAATTAGCTATAAATAAATCTCCCTACTATACACTTAATTAATTGCTTTCTATTCCTACTTATTAATAGCAGCCCTAACTTACTAATACTTAAGCCCTAATTTAATTAAGTAGCTATTTTACTTTAGCTACTCTATTTGCTGCCCCTTATCCTTTTTATTCTTTCTTTTAGGGATGTCCTTATTAATTGAACTGCAGGCATTTTTACTCTATTAGCTAGCGCTAATAGAACTTAATTTTAATATCCCTATACTTCTGCTAAATTGCTATTTGCAATTGCTTAATTTCTTTAGCTGCTTTTAAGCAGTAAGTTTTGCCTATATGCGCTTTTATTGCTTAAAAACTACTAATAAATAATAGATTGGCTTGCTTAGCTTAATAGTTAATAATACTCTATTTTAGCAATATTACTCTTTAGCTTTAAAGCTTGCCCTTTTGCCTTAATTTTGCAACAACCACTTAATACCTATACTAATATTTAAACTTATATTAGAATCTATTTAGCGATTTCCTTATATTGTAGCTTATGTCTATAACTGCAGCCTTAATCTTTATATTAATGGATTTAAGAACTAAAACTGTTATTTTAGTGATATCTTGCCTTATGCTTATTGGCTAAGAATTAAAATTGCCTTAAGTTTAGGCCTTTAAACTCTTTAATAAGTTTTAAAGCTATAATTTTATTGCCTTCTCCTTTATTTAGCTTATTTTATTTTCTGCTGCTTTTAACACTATTTTGCTTTAAGTCTTTAGTTAAGCTGGCTTAATTCCTTTCTGTTTTTAGTATTGTTCTATCTTAAGTCCTTAATTAAGCTAGCTTAATTCCTTTCTATTATTAGTATTGTTCTATTTTAAGTCCTTAATTAAGCTGGCTTAATTCCTTTCTATTGCTAGTACCATTCTATCTTAAGTCTTTAGTTAAGCTTACTTAATTCCTTTCTATTATTAGCACCATTCTAGCTTAAGTCCTTAATTCTATTTATTTAATCTCTTTATCCTTACCTTTATTTTGCCTTAAGCCTTTAGTCTTACTTAACCAATTCCTTTATTTTTATCTCTATTTTACCTTAAGCCCTTAATGCTGCTTAACTAACCTTTTTATTTTTAGCACTATTCTATTTTAAGTTTTTAATCCTATTTAACTAACCTCTCTATCCTTACCTCTATTTAGCCTTAAGTTATTTAATTCTTACCTTTATTTTATATTAGCTTCTTTATTACTGCCTTTACTTTACCTTAAGTATATTGCTATATTTATCCTAAAGCCTTTTTACTTTTGCCCTACCTTCCTTCTATTTTAATATAACTTTAGATTAAAGTAATTTATAAGCATTAACTATAATAACTTAAACCCTATTTAATTTAGTTTTAATTCCTCCTTAAGATAATCCCTAGCTCTTTATTAATATCTTATAGTCTTTACCTTTCCTTTAAGTGTTTATTAGGCAAAAAGGGGGCAATAGCTCTTTTATTTACCTTTATAAGATAATTAGTAAAGAAGCGCTATTATTTAAGGTCTTTACTTACTAGCCTTAATAATAGCAGCAGTATATAGATTAGCATAGCATTAAGCTAAGTATAGAACCCTACCTGTAGGTTAGTAATATAAAGGATATAGTTAAGTGTAAGATAGAGGATTCCCCTATAGCCCTATATAAACCCTTTACTAATAGAGCTAAGATTAATAGCTGCACTTAAGGTAAATATTATACTAACATTTAGGACTTCTTTTTTAAGCGCCTTACTAAAAAGACTTATAAGAAATAGGCTAGTAATATTAATTTAATGCCCTTACTTATAATACTCTTATATAGGCTTAAGAGCTAGGTTGCAGTTTAGGTCTAACCCTTTATTATTAATAATTGCACTTAAGTCTTTAAAAATCCAGCTAGTTTAGGGCAGCCTAATTGGGACGGCCATTTCCTGCCTAAAATAGAGCTGATCTTATGCAACCTAAATATAGGGTTTAGGTTAATAGATTAATAGAAGGTATATATATAGAACTATTGCTTTTTTGCCGGCTTTATTAACTTTACTAAATATTATTAGGTCTTAGTAATTTAGGATTAAGTTAGTAGCTATTTAATTGTATATAATACCCTTATAGCTAGCTAAAAGGTCTATCTTTATTAAATTGCTATTACCTAATGGATGGCTTTAGTAAGTACTAGCATACCTTTTTACTTTTAGGTATTTATACCGCCAGTCTGCTCTTAATCTAAAAAGTGGGAATATAGCTACCTTTTTGGCATACTTCTATTTTAGAACCTATATAATTTAATTGGCCTATTATATTATAACCTTTACTGCCTTTAAGTACCTATTTGCATTTAAGTCAATAAGTAAAAAGGGCCACTTAACTAGTTTAGCTTTTAGTTGCTTTATATCGATTGAACTCTATAGCTATAAAGGCTAGGCTATACTAAAGCAATAAATGCTAAGCTAATATATATTTATATTATATTTTAAATTATAATCCTTAATGAACTTAATATAAAGAGCTTAAGATTTCAAAAGGAAGTAAGGTTTAATATTGTCTTTTATTTAGCTAATACTATTATAGGTATAGACTTAACCCCTTTTATATAATACCTACTAGCATTAATATCCAATAAGCAAAAACTATATAATTATAATATTGGCTTTACTAGCATTAAGGGGCCTTATACTATACTATTTACCTTAGCTAAGTTTTATTATTACTTTATAGGCCTATACTGTATTATTTAGCTTTTAAGCAATTTATTAAGCCAAAAGGTTTATAGCTAAATGTATAGCTAGATCCATTTAAGTTAAGGGCAGCAATTTATATAGCTATCTATATCTATTATTAATTAATATCTTACCTATAGCATTAGCTAGAAAGGAAACCGTTTAATAAGATCTTTAGTATTATAAGGCAATATACCTATTAATTTTATGTCCATTTAAGGTTTATTAAAATAAGATATAGCTATTAATTAGCCCAGCTTTTAGCGCTTTATACTATAGCTCTATTTTAGCAAAATAATAGTAGCAGTAAGTATAGACTTTAACCTAAATAATATTTTTAGTATAGAATAAATTTAGGGTATAGTAGTATCTCGCTTGGATTAAAGGAAGGTAGTTTAATATAAGCTAGAAGCTGGCTTAAGGTTAGGTTAGTAGATAGAGGCAAGTATAATAATATTGAAAGTTAAGCAGGCTAGTGTTATAAGTTAAGATCTAAAGCAATTTATAATATAGCTGCAAGGATATAGGACCTTTATGCCCTATATACCATTAGATTTAATATTATTAGTAGACTGGGCTAGATTGGTAAGAGACTTAAGGTAAGGATAGAAGGCAGTAGCTTTTTAGCATAAAGATAACTTAAGTAAAATAGGCCTAATAGTGCAGTATAACACTAGCTTTATAGTTTACAATAGAATTCTTTACTTACTATAGATTTATATTATAATAGCTAGTAAATATTGCAAGTCTAGCTTACTTTATAGCAGTGCTACTAGTAATAGTCTAGTCTAAACCTTACTATAGGGTAGCTAGGTTTAGTATTTAATAAGTAAACTATTAGGTTTATATTTATAGAATAGATCTAATACATTAGGTTTAAGCAATATATAAGATAATAATAAAATAGTATTATATTTAATAATAGGTTAATTAATTATAAAGATTAATTAAAGGTAATTAAGTTATATTAAAAGTTAAGTTATATTCTATTAATAATAATTTTAAGTTGTTTTTATATACTTAATGTAAATAATATATAGGTATATATAAGGGCAGTTATAGTAGGCAATATATATAATAAATTAGTTTAAATCAATTAGGATTTATAAGGAATAGCTAAATAGTAGTTATAAAATGCAATTATCTATTTACAGTATAGGGATTCCCTTATAAAGATATATAGCCTTAAGACTTAAGCCTATAAGGCCCTTAAGGTTAGCTTGTGGCCGGCCGCTATATCTATAGTAGTAACTACCTTTGCCCGGCCACTATATCTATTAATACTTAATATTTAGTATAGCCTTAAGTAAAAGCAATAGTGCCTTAATATACTAAGCTATATTGCTTTTAGTATAATATTTTATTAGATTTTATTAAGGCATCCCTTTACTTAAAAAGGTAAGATAAGTATTAGATTAAAGGTATATTAAAATATTAGTGCTTTAAGGAGTTATATAAAAAACAAAAGGTTATTAGGACCGATTTAAAGAAGGCTTGCTAAGGCTTCAGCCAGCTAGCCTATATTAGGAATAAAAGGAAAGATAGATCCCCTTTAATCTAAAAGGGAAAGCTAAATTAAATATACATAATATATATATATAGTTAAGGTCATTAAGTAGTTATATAAGCTATTTAATAGTAAGTGCCTATTTTTAAATATAGGTCTTTCTTAAACTTTTACTATAGCAGTAGCGCTGCTATAGGGTAAGTGTGATATTTAGGTTACTTACTTACCTATTACATTAATAAGGGTAGTTTAGGGTAGGTGGGTTTTTATTTAATCTATATATAATATATAGTCTATATATTAAGAACATTAAAATATAATAATAAAATTAAAAAGAATTATAAAAAGTAAATATTTAAGTTAAATTAAATTATTTAGCAGTAAAACTTAACTAGCTACTTTACTGGCTATATAGAAATAGGGATAAAAGCAAGAATAGTTCTATATATATTAGCCTTAAATATAAAGGTAGTGCCTATAGATTAAGAAGGAATATACTAATAGAAAGGTATATATAAAAGTCTAGTATATTTATAGTTTTATTTTAGGTACTAATCTATAGTAGAGCTAATAATAAGGGAATAAAGGGATAGGGTTAATGCTTATACTATTGCAGGCAGATAAATATTAAGCTTATAGTTATAGGTTATATCCTAAAGAGGACCTCTATTTTAGCTAAGGCTCTTTTTATAGGACTGAAAGCAGCTAGAGATATATAAGTAGATATATAAATGTAAAAGCTGCTAGGCTCTCTTCTGCCTTAAGACTAAAAGCAGCTAAAGGGATATAGATAGATATATAAGCATAAAGGCTATTTAGCTCCCTTTACTTATAGAGCTAATAGTAAATAAGGAAGTATATTTACCTTTTATTCTAATATAATTACAATTAAGCTAAATATTGCTAGACCTGCCTAGCTTAATAAAGGAGATAACAGTAAGGTAGTATAAAAGTAATATATAGTCCAATATTATTACTTAATATAGTATAATAGTATGCCTAAATGGGCCGGGCTATTAGCTTGTATATCTTTATAGCCTCTTTCTTAACCTAGCCATACCTATTAATAGCCTAATCCTCTTTATTGGAATTGTTAAGCTTTAGCCTTAACTAGACCTATTCTATTAGGGGGTGTGGTTAAGAAATGGGGTTATAGAAAAAAATAAGTAGCTCTTCTATTAGGATATAGTAAAGTGCCTTTAAGCTATATTTAAATCTTCTATTCTCTACTGCTTATCTCCTTTACTTAGCCGGCAGCTATATAGGCACCTTATTAAAGTTCTCATTTTTATTTTTATAGTTAGTATATATATATATAACCCTAAGCTACTTAAGCCTAGCCCTAACTTAAAAGATAGCATTTATAAGTGTTTTTAGTTGTAAAAGCCATAAGGGGATATATCTATTGGGTTTAAAGAAATTATATGCAGTTTAGGTAATAGGTTCCTACTAATAGCCTTTATACTTATCTTTAAAGAGGAGAATATAATTAACTATACCTTATAGGTTAAAAGGGTTATAATTATTAAAGCAGCTAATAAACCTATCTATAAGAATAATAAAAATCTATTGTATATAAGGAATATAGTATAATTTATACTTTAGAACCTACTAATAGCAGTTTAGTATATTAATAAAAATAAACTAATTATTTTAATAGGCTTTTAGTATATAGTAGGCTATATTTTATATATAAATATTACTATATACTAACTTAATAAACTTATAAAAGATTTTGCTTATAACCTTAAGGATATAAAGTTTATTAGTACTAGTAATGCTGCCTAATAGTCCTTAATATAGATTCTTAAAGATATTATAGACTACTTTAGCCCTATCTATTATATTGTTTAGCTAGTTATTAAAAGGAATAATAGGCCTATCTATTAAGGCAAAAATAAAAGACTGGTTAGGAAGGGCATTCTTTATAATATCTACCTATAGCTTAGGGGGCAAACTAAAGAAACTGCTAGTTTACTATTGCACCCTATAGCACTAAGTGACTTCTAGTAGCTAAGGTTAATTATAAGGTTAATAGGGGCTAAAAAAGGGATAAACCCTATAAAGTTAATAAAAAGGGCAATAGTAAGGTCGATTATAAGGCTGACTATAATAAGGCTCTATTTTAAGAGATCTTTATTATATTAGTAATAATAGTTTTAATAGTAAAGAGTGTAGGAATTTATATTAAAGGAGTGTTATTAATAGGCAAAAGAAAAAAGAGCAGCTATTAGAAAACTTAGCTTTATATATAGCTCTTGCTAAGGTATTAAGTATTAATACTAATAAATAGTAATTAATTAGCAAAAATAAACCTAAATATCTAAATAAAAAAGCAGTAAAGAGCGTATAGTATATAAAGATATAGCCTATATATATATATATATAAGCAAGAATAAAAATATATATATACACTTTATTCTATATATATTTATATAAATACCTTTTGCCTTATTTATACTTAAATTTATACTTATATTAATAGGCAGGCTAGAATATATATAAACTAAAGTATATATAAGTTCCTTTAGGCTAAGCAAAGACTGCTAACTCTATTAGCATTAGGGTCTATAACTACTATTATAAGGGCTTAAATATAGCAATTAAGAGCTAACCTTCTATATTCTTTAACTATAACTTAACTACTACTAGCATAACCTTTTAGCTATTCCTTTTAGGTATTATATAGGTATATATCCTCTATATATCTTAAACCTTTGCATATAGTTGTAATTATAGCAGCCCTAATGCCCTCTTAAAGACAGTACTAAATTATATAAATAAGTCTTATCTATAGTTGCTTGCTATAGCGGCTATTAGTTAGCTGGATCTAATTGCTAGTGCTTAAGTGTGCTACTAAAGCAGTAGCAGCTTTTGCATTAATGCAGGCAATTATAAAGTGCATTATTATATTAACTGTTATGCCTTTAGTCTTAGCTATTATATTTACCTAAAATAGAATATTAATTTAGTTAATATTGCAAAAACACTTATACTAGATATTATAAAACTATACTTATAAAACACTGCTATTATTGCCTATTAGCTTATAGAGAAATTCCCTATTGCTATTATACTATTGCTACTAAAAAGTGCTATTAGGCTAAAGAATTAAAAGGACTTAAGTAATATCTCCTTTAAAGATAAAGGTAGTAAGTTTTAATAGGGGCAAAGAGTTAAGGTTAAGCAGTAAGGCTAGCAGCAAATAGAAGAATTAATAATAGTAGTAAGGGTTATAATGCAGGCTATAGCTAGCGCCCTCTATAGGGTTAAGGTTAAATTCAAACTTAATAGTAAGAATGCATTATATAAAGTAAGTTAATACTAGCTTAAGTAATTAAGTGCTAGTAATAATATAGTATAGAATCTAAAGGTTAAAGACAGCTAGAGTATTAATATTAGGGCCAAATTAAAGCTTAACTTAATTATTAAATTGCTTAAGGTTATAGGCATTATAGAAGTTTTAGCTAAGGGCCTAAGAACGAACTTATATAACAGTAGGTTAAAGGTTAAAAGGGATAATTAATAGGTAGTGTATAAATTTAAATATAAAGGGGTTGTTAAGGTTATTAATAAGTCTATTGCTAATAATGGCAGGCGCCTTAATAGCTCTTTTAATAATTTAGAGCTAAAGCTTAAGGACTAGCTATTAGATACATTTCTTAATGGTTAGGCTATCTATAGTAATAGTAGCAGTAGGAAAACTAAAGGGCAAAAGAGAGAAAGAGGCATAAAGTTAAAAGGAGGGAGGTTAAATAGTATAAAGTTGAAAGGTTTAGGGTAGAGATTTATAATCTTGTCTTAAAATAGAAGATATATAGCATAATAGGCCGCTAAAGTCATACTATACTCTAATAGAGTAGGGTTAAGGAAGCTATAAGGTTGGAAGACTTAAGATCTAAAGGTATAAGACTAAAAGGCTTAAGCTAGCAATTTATATTTTTATTTTAAGATAGAAGATATATAATATAATAGGCGCCTAAAATCTCTTTATGCTTTAATAAAGCAGGATTAAGAATAAAAATAAGGTCTCTTAAGTTTAAAAGGTATAAGGTTAAAAGGCATAATACTAGGCGTTTTAAAGTCAAAAGGGTTAAGATTAAATAGAGTTAAATTAAAACCCTTTAGCTAGAGATTTATAATCTTGTCTTAAGATAGAAGATATACAATATAGTAGACCGCTAGAATATTCCTATGCCTTATAGATACTATTGCTAAAGGAGTTTAGGAGTTGCTATACTTATTATTAAAGAAAATGCTAAGGACTGGCTATTGTTCTTAATTCTATTCTATTAAAAAGCTACTAAATATACTTATTATATAATAATTATAATGCAGTAGGATAGAATTTAGCTATTATAAAATAAAGCAAGTAGTAAGTGCATTTAGGCATATAGTAAAGTAAGTAATATATATACTATTATATTCTTTAATTTAAGACCTCCTTTTTGGCTGCTATTTTTTAATAATATCTTAAATGTTATTTATTATATAAGGGCAAGACTGCCAATTAAGGGGCTTAGCAATAGCTAGTATATGCTTAGCGATAATAGAGTTCGCTGCTTTAAGGAAGGTCTAAAAGTATCTATTAAAACAATCCTATAAGCAGTTTGTATAAGACCTAAATATAATGCTAGGCAGAAAGATATAATAGTAAAATGGCTTTAGTATATATGCCTTAATGGCAGTAATAGTTAATATAAACTTGCTAATACAATAAGGGCATATAATTAAGTTAATACAGCTATATATAGCTATAAAGAGTGCTGCTATATATTAGCATTAAATAGTAAAGAGGTTAATAAAGTCACCCTTAGGATATACTATATGCACTAATATATATATAGGATAAGGGCAGCTATATATTAACTAAATATATAGCTTAATGTATTTTACCTATATCTTATTTAATCTCTCTTTCTTAAGCTAGAACTTAGCTGCCCTATTTAATAGAAGCATTTTAGGCTTTAAGGATACCTTTATATAAAGAGGCAAGCCTATATAGTTTAAAGCTGCATTGCTGTAAATTTAAATATTAAAATACTTAATAAAGTCTTTAAAGCAATCCTTATGGCTAGAAAGGTTATTTTAGGCAGAAGTATAAAGGCTAGGCAGAATACTGCTAAAGTTTTATTTCTTTTTAATAGTGCAATTAACTTTAGTAAGGATATTATATTAAGTAATAGGCCTTTATGCCTATTAGGGCAATAGATCTTAAAGAAGTTTATAGATATTAGCTTTAATTGGCTAGGCTATAATGCTAAACTGCCTGATTCTATTAAAATATATTTAAAAGAGGGATAAGAATAATTACTTTACTTAATTTTAGCTAGAGAATTAAAAGAGAAGCTTGCTTAGGCCTGCTTTATATAATATTTAGGATCGAAAGGGATAACTATTGGCAATAGGGGAGGTTGGAGCTTGTATGATGTTTAGGATTGAAAGAGATAGCTATTAGCGGCAAGTAGGATTGGCCCTTATATAACGCTTAGGATTGATAGGGACAGCTATAGTCAAGAGGCAAGCTTAAAGTAGCTAGGCAAATAATAATAAAGAATTGGCTGCTAGGCAAAAGGGAGAAAATAGCAGTCTGTTTTTAGATTTTATATAAAGGCAATTAGTAAGATATAATTCTAGCAAAATAAAAGAGATATAAATATATAGAGAAGGTCTTTTAGTAATAGTATATAGCTAATTTGCAAAATAGAGTCAATTAAAACAATTGTAAGCTAGGCAAAAGGCTAGAAAATATAAAATAGAATGCAGTAAACCTTAAGGAGATAATAGAGAGATAGATAGGTAAAGGGTATAAAAAAGAATAAAAGGCTTTAGGAATAAATGCAGCTCTTACTTAGCCTTTACTAAAAGGCATTTTAGTAATATTGCTATTATTGCTATATTTACTATTTATTTTCTAATGCATTAAGCAATTATTGTATATATAGATATAGCATTAAGTTAGTAATAAGCTTTTTAATCTATTAGTAATAAGCTGCCTAGCCTAATATAGCTGCTAGGCAATTAGAAGAATCCTAAATATAGAGAAATGCATTTAAAACAATTCTTAATTATATATTTCTAAGGTAGAAAAAAAGTGCAGTAAGTATTAAATTAGTGCTAGGGCAAGTTCTTTCTATTTCTTTACCTACTGCTGCCTTCTGCCTTAATCCCTTTGCCTTCTTTATATTATTTCTCTTTTTATATTTAAGCTTAACTTTACTTAAAGATCTATTACTGCTAGTATTATTATGAATTCTATCTTTTTTTTTATAGTGCTTTTACTATATTTTATTTCTATTTTTAACTCTTTATCTTAAATTCTATTATTGCTAATATAATAATAGCAGTAATAGTATTACTTTTTTCCTATTTAGCTTAAGCCAATATTACGCTAATATAAGGCCTTTCTTCCTATTCCTTTAGGTGCCTTTAATTATATTAATTTTACTATTCTCTTTTGCTTAAGACTAATGCTAACTATTATACTATAGGCAAATCTTCCTGCTATATATTTAATTAATTGTTTCTTGCTTATTAATAGCAGTCCTAATTTAGCTAAGTAGCTATTTAAGTTTGGCTACTTTAAACTTTATTCTTTTTGTCTCCCTTAACCTTCCTTTTAGGTATAGTTTAATTCAGCAAATATAAGCCTTTTTATTCTACTATTTAATGCTAATAATACTTAGTTTTAATATCCTTACTTTTAATCTAGATTACACTCTATAACTACTTTATTTCTTTAGCTATTGCTATATAATAAGTTTTAGTTTAGTATGCCCTAATTACTTAAAAATTACTAATAAATATTAAATTTGCTTAATTACCTTAAAAGCTAATAATTTATTGTTTTAGCAATATTATCTTTAAGTTTTAAAACTTGCCCTTTTATTTTAGTTTTATATTAATTGCTTAATTTATACTAAAATCTATTAGTAATAACTTTATTACTTTATTGCCTATAACTATAATTGCAGCTAAATAACTAAAATAGTTATTCTAGCAATATCTTAACTTACACTTATTAGCTGCTACTTAAAATTGCCTTAAGTTTAAGCATTTAAATTCTTTAGTGAGTTTTAGAGTTGCATTCTTCTTTTCTTCTTTATTTTAATTGCTTTACTTTCTTTTATTTTAGGCGCTGTTCTATTTTAAGTCCTTTATCTTACTCTTTTGATTTGTTTCTATTTTAAGTGCTGTTCTATTTTAAGTGCTGTTCTATTTTAAGTGCTATTCTATCTTAAGTGCTATTCTATCTTAAGTGCTGTTCTATCTTAAGTGCTGTTCTATTTTAAGTGCTATTCTATTTTAAGCGCTGTTCTATTTTAAGTCTTTAGTTTTACTTATTTAATTTATTTATTTTTATCTCTATTCTATCTTAAGTCCTTAGTCTTGCTTATTTAACTTATTTATTTTAAGCGCTATTCTATCTTAAGTCTTTAGTTTTGCTTATTTAATTTATTTATTTTTACCTCTATTCTATTTTAAGTCCTTAATCTTGCTTATTTAATTTATTTATTCTTACCTTTATTTTATCTTAAGTTATTTAATGGCTTAGCTCTATTTTAAGCCAACCTTTCTATTTTTGCCTCCATTCTGCCTTAAATTATCTAATGCTTGGCTTTATACTATTATTATATTTTATTTTGCAATTACCTTATTTATGCTCTATTTTCTATTAATTCTAATATGCCTTTAAATTAAATCAGCTTTAGAACCTTAAATATAATATTTTAGACTTTACCTAACTTAACCTTAGCTCCTTACTAAAACAATCCCTACCTTTTTATTAATATCTTACAATCTTTGCCTTTACTTTAAGCCTTTATTAATTAAGAAGAAAGCAGTAGCTATTTTATTTACTTTAATAAAATAACTAAAAAGGAAGAGCTAGTATTTAAGGTCTTTATTAATTAGCTTTAATAGTAGCAGTAGTATATAGATTGGCATAATATTAAGGGTAGTATAGAACTCTATCTATAAGTTAATAATGCAAAGAATATAGTTAAGCATAAAATAGAGGATTCTCCTATAGCTTTATATAAGCCCTTTACTAATAGAGCTAAGGTTAATAGTTGCACTTAAGGCAAATATTACACTAACCTTTAGAACTTATTCTTAAAGTGCCTTACCTAAAAGACTTAAAAGAAGTGGGCTAATAGCATTAGCCTAATGCTTTTGCTTATTATACTGTTCTATAGGCTTAAGAGCTAAATTTTAGTTTAGATTTAACCCTTTATTATTGCCTGCTATACTTAAGTCTATAAAAATGCAGCTAGTCTAGAGCAGCCTAATTAAGACGGCCGCTTTCTGCCTAAAATAGAGCTAATCTTATGCAACTTAAGTATAGGGTTTAAATCAATAGAATAATAGAAGGCATATATATAGAACTATTGCTTTTTTGCTAACTTTATTAACTTTACTAAGCGCTATTAAGTTTTAGTAATTTAGGATTAAGTTAGAGGCTATTTAATTATTTATAATACTCTAGCAGCTAGCTAAAGGGCCTAACTTTATTAGGCTGCTATTACTTAATATATAGCTTTAGTAAGCGCTAGTATACCTTTTAACTTTTAAGTATTTGCGCTGCCTATTTGCCTCTAGTCTAAAGAGTGGGAATGTAGCTATCTTTTTAGTATACTGCTATTTTAAAACCTATATAACTTAATTGGCCTATTATATAATACTTTTTACAGCCTTTAATCCTTAACTTAAATCTATATTAATAAGCAAAAGGCGCCAGCCAATTAGCCTAGCTTCTAATTGCTATATATTAATTAAACTCTATAGTTATAAAGGCTAGGCTATATTAATGCTATAGAGGCTAAGCTAATATATATTTATATTACCTTTTAGATTATAATCCTTAATAAACTTAATATAAAAAGCTTAGAATTTTAAAAGGAAGTAAGGTTTAATATTATTTCTTATCCGGCTAGTACTATTATAAATATAAACTTAACCTCTTTAGTGCAATACCTACTAGCATTAAGGTTTAATAAGTAGGAACTATATAACTATAATATTGGCTTTACTAGCTTTAAGGGCCCTTATATTATACTATTTATTTTAGCTAAATATTACTATTACTTTATAGGCCTATACTATATTATCTAGCTCTTAAGTAACTTATTAAGCCAGAAGGTTTACAGCTAAATATATAGCTAGACCCAGCTAAATTAAGGGTAGCAATTTATATAGCTATTTATATTTATTATTAATTGGTATCTTGCCTATAGTATTAGCTAAAAAGGGAACTGTTTAATAAGACCTTTAGTATTATAAGGTAATATATCTATTAATCTTATATTTATTTAAGGTTTATTAGAATGAAATATAGCTATTAATTAGCCTAGCTCTTAGTGCCTTGCACTAAAGCTCTATTCTAATAGGATAATAGCAGCAGTAAGTATAGACTTTAACCTAAATAATATTTCTAGTATAAAATAAATTTAAAGTATAGTAATATTTTGCTTAAATTAAAGAAAAGTAGATTAATATAAGCTAAAAGCTAGCTTAAGGTTAGGTTAATAAATAGGGGCAAGTATAATAATATTAAAAGTTAAGTGGGCTAGTATTATAGGGTAGGATCTCTAGCAGCCTATAATATAGCTATAAGGATATAGGACCTTTATGCCCTACCTACCGCTAGGTTTAGTATTATTAATAAATTAGGCTAAGTTAGCAAGAGACTTAAGGTAAGGATAGTAAGGCAGTAGCTTTTTAGCATAAAGATAACTTAAGTGGAATAGGCCTAATAGTGCAGTATAGCATTAAGTTTATAGTTTGCAATAATATTCTTAACTTATTAACTATTAATTTATTTTATTAGAGCAGTAAAGTAGTAGTAAAAGAAGTATAGAGAAACTATAAAAGAGCTTATTAAAGAGCCTATTAAAAAGCCTTTTCTAACCTTCAATCTGGGCGCTATCTTAAGGGAATTTTAGTAGAATTTTTAGCCTAAACCTTAAGCGAAATGCTATAACTTTAGCTTATATATTTCTATAGAATTCTTTCTTTCTTTTCTTTTTTCTTAACCCTTAAGTAAGGGCTAACTGCTTATTCTACTTAATATTAACTATTACTATAATATATAATAATATATAGTAATAATAGGCATCTACAATAAAGGGGGCTATTCTCTCTTTTTTTTTCTTTCTTTCTTTTTTTCTTTCTTTCTTCCTTTCTTTCCTTCTTTTCTTTATTTTTAATCCCTATTTCTATCTCTATCTTTACCTCTTTACCTTTATCTCTACCTTTATCTCTTTACCTCTCTACTTACAACCTTTCTTTTTTTCTTCCTTTACTAATATAAATACAATTGCTATTAAGGATAGGGAAATATAAAGAGCTATATAAAAGACTACATTTAGCTTAAGGAGGAGCATTAAATACTTATCTACCTGCTATATAAAGCGGCTATTTAATTAAGTACTACTATTAAGCAATATTTTTAATGCAAGTATTAGCTAAAGGGCTTAATGCTATAGGCCATCCAAGATTACTATAAAGATATAGAGTTAGGCAATTAATTGCAAGTAGTAATTTTAGCTAATAAAAGTGAGCCTATTTAGCTACTTAAAATATATAAGGCCTATAGTTATTTAGTATATTGGTTTCTTACTATTACCAAAAATATAATAAGGCAGTACTAAAAAGAGGCAATAAAGTATAGAAAGGATTGTAAGGGGTATAGATAGGTTAATATATTAATATAGACTTAAATAGTAGGCTAATATACTTACTATTAGATTATTATTATTAAAAAAGCTAGTAGCAGCTAAAGCTAGCATTATTATTACAATAAAGTAAAGGCAGTAGGGGCAGATAGAAGGTTAAGTGCCTTAAATAAAATAGTTACTGCCTATAAGGCTAGATTTAATAAAGAGAATAAGGCTTAGCTTTAGGATAGGGATCTTAAAGAGGGCATTAATTACAATAATGTATAGGTTAAGGACCTAAAATAAATGCACTATTTTAAAAGCTATAATAAAATTAAAATATTTAAAGCAGTATAGTAAATAAGGGCTAAAGAAGTTAAGTAGTAGCAATAGCAGTAGTTAATAATAGTAGGAGCTAGCAGTGCTAAAAATGGCCTTAATAAGGCAAGCTAAAAAGAGAGGCTATTACTATAGCTAAAATAGAGCTTTAACTATAAGATAGAATGCTGCAGCTAATAGCTAAATATAGTGCTAAAGCAGACTAAGTAATAGCTAGTAAGTATCTTTAGTATAAATCTAAATAGAATGCTATTTAAAAAGAAGGCTAAAAAGAAGTCTATAATTTAATATTGCTCTATTAGGCATTGCTATCTTAGCTTCTATTAGCGCACTTATTAATTTAGGCAAAAATAGGCATTAAATTAGTTAGCAATTGCATTTACCGATAAGTAGTGGAGCCTATTAGTAGATATAGTATATAAGCTTAGCAATAGGGATATTAAGTTCTAAAGTAGTTATAATAGTAGCTTTAATAGTAGTTATTGCTATAGCTAGTACTATAGTAATAGTATTAGTACTAAATGCAATTAGTTTATTAAAGATAAAGATAAGAATAAAGATAAGGATAAGGATAAGGATAAGGATAAGGATAAAAATAAGGATAAGGATAAGGATAAGGATAAGGATAAGGATAAAAATAAAGAAAAAGATAGTAATAAGGAAGAGAGAGTAAAGAAAGAAAAAAAAGAGAATAATAAGAAGGAGAAGGAGAAAAAGGAGGAGGGCATTATAACTAATGCTATTGCTAACTTATAAAATGCTATGCTTAATAGGGCTGTATTCCTATTTATTGTAGCCTTTATTAAGTAGTAGCTAGGCAGTAGAATATATGCTAGCTTACTGCTCTATTTCTATATAGCATTAAGTATTTAGTAGTAGCCGCTTAGCTTTATAGAGCTACATCTATATATTAATATGCTTGCTACTATCTTATAGTAGGCCTAGCTATTCTTTCTTAAGGCTACATTTAAAAATTAGCTATAGAATATAAATAAGGTCTTTGCTAAGGCTGTACTTGCATTTTAAGAGGACTATATAAAATAGATATATATTAGGACTATTATTGCTATTAGCAATATTATTAATTGAATAGTATATAGAAAGGGCTAGCAAAAGAAAATAAAGGGGCAGCTAATAATCTAATAGTTAGAAAATAGTAAAGAGCTTTTTTATTGCAATAAGGGCATTGCTATACAAGCCTTTAGAAATACACTCTATAGCTTAATAAATAATGCTAAAAAGCTCCTTAATTAAATAATAGCTAAAAAATAGCTAAATATAAGCAATAAGCTAAATATAGGCTGGATTGCTAATAAAATAATTCAGTTAGGGGCTGGCCAATTGTTTGCTATAAACCTAAAGAATAATTGGCTTAAAGCTAGGCCTAAAAAGGTTGTAAAGCTAATAGAGAAGTCAATATAGAACTTAATATAGGTATAGTAAAAGAAGAAGGCTGTTTGAACTTGACTTTAGTGGCTGTAGCAGTTTTAAGAGGCACTTATTGCTTTAGTGTATATATAGAGCAGCCAGCTAAAATAGGGGCTAAAGGTAATAATACTATAGTATAGCGATTTATAACAGCTAATATAAAATATCTTTATATTATAAGGGTAAGTTATAATTATTATAGACTGCAATAAAATAAAGGCAATCTAAAATAATGGCTATAAAGTTATACACTTTCTCCTTAATTGGATTGGCTAAATAGTAGTAGTATATATAGTATGGCTATTGCTAATTAAGTAAATGCTATACTATAAGTGTAACTTACCGCAAACTTAAGCTATAGAGCGCAAGTTTATATAGCGCAATAGTAGCTTATAGGTGTAATATATAGATTGGCTTAGCTCTATACTTATATAGGTTATATATATTAAAGTTAGGGTCTGGATCGGCATAGTGCAGTACTAGCTAATTGCCATTAATATAGGGCAGTAGATTTAGGGCCTTATAGAGAAGCAGCTTAAGGCTTAAGTAAAGGGAGGCAAAAACAATAACTATAATAAATATAATATTAAGATTAACCTAATTATAGGGGAGTTAGTAAATTGCAGTAATAGCTAAAATATTATATAGGACTTATAAGCTATATATAGAACTAGCATTGCTATTTAGCACTATACTATATAAATAGGCTACTTAAGTTAGCTACAGCTATAGATAATTGCAATATATTAAGAGATTAGTAAGCTATAGTATTAATTTCTAGAAGGGTAAAGCGCTAAGGGCAAAAGACACTAAATAAAAGGAGGCGCCTTTAATTTAATAGATGCAGTAAGGCAGTAGGGGGGGAGAAGAAGGAAAAAGAGAAGGAGAAGGAAAGAGAAAAGGAGGCAGGGACAGCAAGATAAAAAAGGCTAAATTAAAAGCAGAAAGATATACTATCTTTAAAGGGATTTAAGCTTTACTATTAGATGCAGTATAGAAAGAAGAAAGATAGCTGTAGGCAGTTAGTATAGGATATAGCGGCCTAAGGATTGGAGGTTAAGAAGGCCTTAATAAAGCTATTTAGGCTAGGGGTTAGGTAGCGGTTAGAAAAGCAAGAGGAGAGTATACAGTCTATTTTAGCATTTAAAAAGGGCAGTAAGGTAATAATAAGCATACTGCTAATAGTAGCCAAAAAGAGCATATTATTTAAGCTACTAGCTATTATGCATTATATAGGGACTACTATTATTATTGTGCTATTTATAGCCCTTATAAAGGATTTAATAACCTAAGCAATAGCAATAAGGGTTAACTGCATTTAGTTTAGAATATTAAATGGCTTTAGGCATAAAGGCATAAAGTAGACTGCCTGCTTAATAGTTATTAGTGCTAATATTATATCTAGCAATAAGTTTTTATTATATATAGATAGTTTGCTCTATATTGGGCTGCTATAGTATATCTTTATTAATAAGTGTTATATAGCTATTATAGATATAAGCTATTAAGAAAGGCTAGGTAAGCTATAAAGCTTGCACCGGTTTAAACAGCTGCTTATTCTATTAATAGCAATATTGCCTTTAGTGCTAAAGAAATAGCTTTATAAAGAAATGCTAGTATAGCTAGGCCCTATTACTTATATTATTTAGGATTAAACAATAAAGAAGAACTGTTAGTATTAGGTTGAGTAAATAAAGAAGAGGCAGCCTAAGGCTATAGAAAAGCATACCCTTAAGGTAGTGCAGTAGCTTAAGGCTAAGATATTAAGGAACTAAAAAGAGGAGATCTATTGCTAGTCTAAAGGCTAATATAAAGCTATAGCTAAAGAGATTAAATGCAATGCTTACTATAGCAGTATAAGCAAAAAAGAGCAATAGCAAGTGCAAATAGCCTAAATAAAGGGTTAGGGATATAAGAGTTAATAGATTGTAGCTATAACTAGCCTTAATACTAGCATTAATATTAAAGGGATTATAGCTATTATATATATAAAACGGCCCTATAGGCTAGTTAACTTTATTTAGTAGATAGGGTAAGGAGCATAAAGGCTAGGGGAGGTAGTAGACTTAATTATTATATATAATAGCTGGCTTAAGTAGGTTGGCTAATACTATAGCTTTATTAATAAGGTAAATTAATTGTAGATAGATGCATTTCTATCTATATTAAGGTGCTAATAAGCAGTGCTAAAAGTGTTTATAGATAGTATAGCTATAGAATAGTGCAATAATATTAAAGGCATTAAGCTCTATAATTACTGCTTAAAGCGCTTAATAAGCAGCTATAAAAAGAATAAGGATAATAATAATAGTAAGAATAATAAGGATAAAGGCAGGGATAGGGATAATAATAGCAATAGTAATAGTAATAGTAATAGCAGTAAAGAAAGGACAGTTTAGGGCCAATTCAATAAGGAAGAGGGCATAAGGATTTAAACGCTACTGCAATAGCTAAAGGAGGTAGTAGATAGATGCCTAATATACTATATGTAGCGCCACTATAAAAGCTAGAAGCTTAAGAAGGTATTAGACTAGCCCTAATATACTAAAGCAAGCAAATAGTATAAGAAGGTAGTAAATATAAGGTATAAGGAAGTGCAAAAGAAGGTTACATTTAGGGAGCTAATATGTTATTTTTAGTATAAGCTTTTGCTTAATTAATATAAGAATGCACAAGAGGTAGTAAAGAATAAAGGCAATAATAAAAAGGGATAGAAAAGGAAGAGTAAGTATATGTATATAGATAAGGTGCTACTTATAGCATTAATAGGATTAAAAAGCTAAAGGGTTTATAGGCTAGCTAAGGATAAGTTTAGGCTGGATACTTAAAATAATAAAGCAGCATTTTATTAATAGCTTAAAAAAAATTAATACTTTTATAGAATATATAAAATAAATGCATTAATATTATAGAAGGCAGTTATATAGAAAGTGTATTAAGGAGGTAAGTGCTTCTTTAAGTAATAACCTTCTAATAGTAAGTTACTATTACCTAATATCCATTAAGGGCCTAAAGATAGATATAATCTAAATACTATATAGAATAAGTAATTAAAAAAAGTATTATATTAATAAACTATACTTAAGTTATACCTTACTAGCAGCAACTTATAGATTGAGCTAGCTATTAGATAGTATAGGCTTAAGTAGACTAAACTAAAGTAAATAAATAGTATTTTTATTAAACATTTATAGTAAAGTAAATTAAATTAATAAAGATAGCAATTATAGTGTATTTATATAGTAGTCACTTTACTGCATTTATTAGGTTTTATTTTTAAATACTAAAGTGCTATAGGGTAAAAAGGTAAAGATAGAAAGGAAATAAAGAAATTAAAAAGGTAGGGGGGCAGAAAAGTATAAAAAAAGAGAAGAAAAAAGAAAGAGGCTAAAGGGAGAGAGAAGAGAACCTTTATACTTTAGCCTAACTGGCTGTAGCATTACTATTGCATTTAATCTCTATAAAGCATTAAGAAGCAATAATAAATTTATAGTATATACCCTTTTATTATATACCTATAAATATAGCATACCCCCTAATTATAGTGTACCCTTTAAGCAAGACTTCTTACTTTAAGGATTTATATAGAGTAAGCACCTATACTATAAATCATAAAGAAGAAGACCTTTAGATAATACTAAAGTATATGCATCTTTATATAATGCTTTCTATACTATAGTATATAAGGATTATACTTTAACTATATTAAGTTTAAATAAGTTTAAGGCAAGTTATATAAATGCATAAAGATTCTAAAGTAATATTATATTAACTCTTTTATCTTTAAGTCTATATAGTAAATACTTTAATCTCTTTAACTTCTATACTTTATTTATAAAATTAGCAAACAACCCTATATATAGTTAAGTAAAAAGCTTTATATAAATTATACTATTTAATTATATAATTAATAAGCTATATAAAGGGATTATATAAAAGCTTATAAGTTTTAAATATAAGTATGCTAAGCTATTTATTTAAGAAAAAGCAGCTCTCTAAAGGTAGAAAAACTATTTAGGCTTATTGTACAACTATATAATAAAAATAAAGGCAATTTAATATATTAGCAATATATAAAGGGTTAATAGTATACTTTACTTACTAATAATATTAGTTATTACTTCTATACCCTTTAGTAAATAAAAGCTAAATAATAACTTTATAGAGTTTTAGTTATAATAGAATAAAATTAAAAAGAATTATAGTAAGTAAATACTTAAGTTAAATTGGATTATTTAGTAGTAAAAACTAGTTAGCTACCTTACTAGCTATATAAAAAGAAAAGGTAAAAAAATAGAAATAGATCTATATATAATAGCTATAAATATAAAGGTAATATATATAGATTAAGCAATAGTATTTAAAGGGAAAGGTATATATATAACTTTAATATATATTTATAAATTTATATTAACTATTAATAAATAAATATATAATAAAGCTAGTAAAGAATTAAAGAAATAAGATTAATATATATAGTAAAACCCACTTTTAAAACTGCATTAACTATTAATTAAGCTAATAGCAGCTAATTATATAAAGTATAGCTTAGCTAATAAAATTAATTAAATGCTAAACCTTTACTAATCCTAACTAATATAAATAAAATTAACTTTAATAAACCCTAATTTAACTAACCCTAACTAACCTTAACTAACCTAAACTAACTTTAATTAATTTAAACTAATCTAAACTAACTTAAACCAATTTAAACTAACTTTAATTAACCTAAACTAACCTTAATTAACCTAAACTAATCTTAACTAACCTAAACTAACTTTAATTAACCTAAACTAATCTAAAGAAATACTAATAAAATTAAGGCTATTAATTAATAGATTAAGCAGTAAGTTATTTAGTGTATTAGAACCCTATATTTTTATAGTTATTTAGCAGTTAATTAACTAGTGTTTAAACTGCCTATTTCTATATATATATTGCCTTTTATTTTTAGTTTTGCCTTTATTATTTATTTTTACCTTTTTAACTATCTTTCTATCTTTCTATTTTTTTATCTTTTTGTCTTTTTATCTCTTTATCTTTTTATCTTTCTATCTCTTTATCTCTTTATTACTTTAACCCTAACCCTATATTTCTATTAAAGTAGGGCTATAAATAAAGATAAAGCTATAAGCAAAAAGAAAGTAAAAACTAAAGAAAGATAAAGAGTTAACTTTAAAACCCTTTAACTTTAGAACCTTAAAGCCTTTTAACCCTAAAACCCTTTAACCTTAAAACCCTTTAACCTTTACTTTAAAGAAGAAATAAACCTTTAATTAAGGTAGTATAATCTATATAAAGATGCTTATAGTAGGCATACAATAGTGCTATTAGGGTTAAAGTTAAAATAGAGTGTATTAAGGGCTACTTAAGCTATTTTGCATTTAGTTTATAATCTAAAAGTATTTATAGCTTATATAATAAAGAAAATAAATAATAATTAAATTCCCTATACTTTTTTAAGGATAGTTAAAGAAGAAAAATATTTTAAGAAGGAAATAAAAGGTTGTTTTTAAAATAGGGGTTTTTAAGGGTAGTTCTTTAATAAAATAAAGAGAAGAAAAATAAATAAATAAATAGAAAAGAGATATAATAAAAATAAAGATAATTTAAAAAGTAAAAAATAAAGGAATAATAAGGGTAAAAAGAGAGAAATAAGGGTTTAAAGGTAATAAAGCTAAAATAAGCTTAAAGTAAGCTTAATATAGCATAAAGCTAAAATAGCTTAAATAGCTATAGGGCTTAATTTTTTAAGATATCTTTATATATAAAAATAGCTACTTAAGCTCTTACTTTAATTAAAATAAAGCCTAAGAACTTATTTAGCTAAAAGCTAGCTATATAGCTAATAAGCCCTTAAATATCCTTATAGATTTAGGCAGCCTACCTACTATACCTTGCCACTTTTTTAATAAAAGGTAATACCTTTAATAGGGGTTCTAAGGTATTAATTATAGCATAATATAAAGGAAGAGTAATATAGTATAGGTAGTGGTTGCATATAGTAGTAAAGTAAAAGAGGATTTAAATAAAAGGGTTAATGCTAATTGGCTAGTAATAAGGGTTAAGGGAAGAAAAAGTAAGAAAAAAGAAATATAGAATATAGGGTTATTCTATTATTATTTAAGAAAGAAAATAAGAACTTAAAGATAATAGGGAAGGTAAAAAAAGAAGAGGGAGGAAGGGGGAGAAAAAAGAAAAAGAAAATAAAAGGATATAATAAAGCTAAAAAGATAAATATAAAAGGTTATTATTAACTTAATATTATTATTATTATTATTATTATTATTATTATTATTATTATTATTATTATTATTATTATTATTATTATTATTATTATTATTATTATTATTATTATTATTATTATTATTATTATTATTATTATTATTATTATTATTATTATTATTATTATTATTATTATTATTATTATTCTTATTATTATCTATTTAATACTATTACTTACATTTAGTTTAATTACCTTAAAATAGAGCTAGATGAATTTATTTATAATCTAAACTATTAAGTGGTTATATACTAAAAATATAGCATTTATTTAATCCCCTAAATAGTAAGCTAAATAAGCTATCTTTAGGCCAAGCTATATAGAATAAAAGAAAAAGAGTTAAAAATAACACTTAAACTCCTATTAAGCTATAAGCTGCGCTCAGTTAAAGAGCTATAATAGTTTAGACTAAAGAGGTTAAGGCCATACCGCCCAATTAAAGGACTTATAATTATTAATAGTTATTACTATATATATAATTAAGACAATTATAACTATTGCATATAGCAACTTTAGAAAATATATAATTATATGCTAACTTATAGCAAGAAGGCATTACAATATAGAAAAGAGGTACTGCTTTAGGTTGTATATAAACTGTAAATATACTTTACTACTAAAGGCCTTATTAATTACTTTATTATTAATAATAAAAGATAATAGCAATTATTTATATTGGTAGTAGCTAATATATCCTTTAGGCTTACTATACTATTATTAATTAAGGAGAAAAAGCTATTTAAAGGCCTAAAGGATAATATACAAAAGGCATACTAAGATTTAAATAAAAAAGCAGCAATTATATATAGTAGTAGTAGTAAAGAAGGATTTAGGGCAGATTAAGAGCCTTAGCTTATATGCACTAAATTTCCTTTTTACCTATAGGGTCTTTAAGACAATAAGATTAAGTTATTATATAAGCTACTACTAAATAATAATATTATTTTTTTTGCTCTTTATAGTAATAATAATAGGGGCAGGGATAATAATGGCTTTAAAGATAATATAGATTTAGTATATATTCTTACTGCAGCTAAAATAGTGCTTTAGGATGCCTATAAACTCTATAGCAATAGGTCCTTATATTGGAAGATAATATAATAATATACAAAAAGACTAAATGATTTTATAGGCAATAGTATAATAAAGGGCAAGACAATAGGGTTTTATAGCTTTAAGAATAAATTAACACTTATAATATACTTTAGGAGGATAAAATAACTTCTTATATATTACTACTATATTGTATACTAAAAGAGCGGGCACTTTATATAGAAGAGGTATAATTAAACCCTACCTTAAGATATTATTGAATTAATAAATTAGCAGTAAAAGACTATAAAAGATATTATAGGTGCCCTATAGCAATAAGGCAATTAAAATAAGCCCAAACTAAATATTAAGCTTAAGCATGCAATTTAAAACTTTTATATTGCTTTAATCTACTAAAAGGTAGGGAGTATACTATTTCAATCCCCTTTATTAAGCTTTTATACTATATTTAGCCAAAAGGTCCTTATATATAGGGAGGAGAGAGAAATAATAATAATAATAAATAATAGTTAGCAATAGTAATACAATAAGTATAATAGCTAAAGCAAGCTAAGCAACTTTAATAGTAATCTATCTATATTAATATAGACTGCTTAGCTTATTTTATTTAACTTTATATACTTTTAAAAATAAAATAAAAAGAACAAAATATTAGATCTTTTAGAGAAGATATATAAAAGATACTTTTAGTAAATAGCTAAAACCCCCTTTAGCTATATCCTATAGTAAAGGCTCTATCTATTTATAGTCTTAAAAGCAGCTATTATAAAAAATCAATTGCATTAATCTTTTAATAGGCAAACACTCTACTATCTAAAAGGCCAAGTATATATAGACTAGATTTTCAATCTAATTGCATTAAAGTTTTACTAAATATATGCACTTTTATATAATAAGCTATTATTTAAAGTAAAGAAAATAGTGCTAGTTAAAGCATAAAGGCTATATAATAACTTAAACCTTAATAACTATAGTAAGTTATAGTTAATGGATAAAAGGAATTCTAAGATCTTAAATAGCGCTTAATATGCCTTACTTTATTAAATCGAAAAGAGAACCGATCTATATAAAGTATTTATATAGGCTGATTAAGGCTAAGGTAGTGATAAAGAAGGCAGCAGCAGCAGCAGTAATAGCAGCGGCTAGAAAAGCCTCTATATAATAGCAATAGCTATTTATAAAGTATATATATAAGACTTCTTTTAGTAAATAGCAACATTTATCTATATTTTGCTAGCTTCTCTATTGCAAGCGCTAAAGTTGCTTTTTATTATTTACTTTAATATAGGCTGTTAGTAAAGTATATTTATATAGAAGAAGATAGTTATAGTATATATATATTACTATAAAAGCTAAAAACAGTCTAAAATTAAGTAAAATAATATTTACTTCCTACCTTAGGCTATTAGCAATTTACTTATTATATATCTAGCATTTATACTACTATTATATTAATTATTCCTTTATTAAAGTAGACCTAACGCTCTACTATTATTATACCTATAGTCCAATCTTAAGGGGAAGGTCTAAAGGGATAGTATAGTTTTAGCTTACTTGCAAAAGGCCTGCACTTATACTAAAGTACTGCAATTTTAAGTAGTGTAATGGCACTAAACTGCAGCTTCTATTACTAAAGAGAAGTTTATAGCTTAAAAAAGGGCTAACTTTAATTTAAAGGATATTAATACAGCTAAAAAGGTTAAGAATAAAGCCAACCTTATAGACCTAATAGAAATAAGCAACTATATATATTAGGTATTTAATCACTTTTATATTAATAGCACTACCCTTACTATAAGCATACTGCTCTATTATGCACATTAGGCATTATAGAGCTAATAGTTGCTATTTTAAGTTAATTAAGTGCTATAAAATAAGCGGCTACTAGCAATTATTATACTGAAAACTAAAGTATTAAAAACGCTTTATAAAATATATAAAAAGCCACAATTTTAAAAACAACTAGCCTATAAAAAGGATATTTTAATAGCAATTGCTTAAGGATTATATAATAACCTATAGTTATAGCTACATTATTTTAGCTAGCTAAAAGGCATACTAGCAACATTTAGCCTAAGGCCAATAGAGTAGGCTATTATTGTTTTTGCAATTAGATTTAATAAAATACTAATTATATTCATTAGGGCTGCTTTTTATAATATAGCAATAATAATTTTTATTCTGCCTATAGTAGCGCTCTATAAAAATATGCTTATATACTTTAGTAAGGTTAATATAAAATACCTTATATAGTTTTTAGGGTTATTTAAGTTAGCATTATTAGTAATAATATTAGCTAAGGCTGCCTATATAAATAGCTTCCTTAAATATACTAACCAATTTATAGACCGATAATAGCTTAATTAAATTATTATTAATAAATATTACTAAACCATTATAGTAAGTAAATATTAATAGTATATATTATAGTTAGGCTAGTATATATAATAGGTCCTAATATAGATTGTATAGCTAATGGCAATGCTCCTACTAAACTATAAAGACCTTTTTATTAAGTATAATAAGCTAGTTTAGCCCTATATTATTAGGGAATCCACAAACTAACTAAATATTCAATATAGGGTATAGTATAAGTAAGGATTTAATATATTATGCCAAAAGGCAGCTAATCTTATTTAAATGTATTAAACGGCCTAAAATAACCTTTTTATAAGTGGTTAGGATAAAATCATATTGTATTGTTAAATAAAACAGCTAGCAGTATAGCTTGCTAATATATTAAGTTGCCTATTATATATAGCTAAATTAGGGATAAAGAAGGAAAAGTTAAGGATTATATAGCAGTGGCTAATAGCTATAGATCAGCCTACTATTATAGCTATAATAGCATTAGGCCCTAGCTTTAATTACCTATATATCCAATAGATTATTTATATTAATAACTTAAGCCAAATAATAAATTTCTTACAGGAGTTAGGAAGGGCTGGCTGCAATAGTAAAGTAGCTAAATCCACTATTATCTTAAGTGCAGTATAGTAACTATAGGTAGATAGGCAGCTAAATGTAAATAAGAAAGCTATGCAGCTTTACTTTATACAAAAGGACTGTTTGCATAGCATTATAAGCCAATTCCTTAATATATAGTAGGATTAAAGGTAGTATATAAAAGGAGAGAAGGAGCTTAATGGTATCTGCCCTATATATTATAATATATACCGGCCACTTAATCTTAAGTTCTATCTTATAAAGGGTAGTATAGATATAAGTGCAGTTAGTAGTAATAATAATAATAATAATATCTAACTAAAAGAAGGATCTAATGCTAATAAAATAGTCTTTACTAGGCTTAGTAAGGTTCTTTATTAAGACTAAATCTATAATAAGGTATTAAGCCAATACAAAAGGGACCTTAAGATTATAGTAGGATATTGCCTTTATTGCTATATAAAGGGAAAATCATTTAAATATATAGCTATTACTTATACATAATATTATAATTAAATCCAGGCGAAATAAAAAGCGCTTTATAATTGCAAAGATTAAGGCAAGCAATAGATAGAGCTATATACAGTCTATTAAAAATGCTATTAACTATAAAAGATCTACTATACTATAGACCCTAAATATAAAGGGAAAGATAAAGATAGGTATTAGTTTTTAAATATAATTATACCGCTTTACTTTAGGGCCTTTAATTAACTAAAGTAAATAAAGTGGTTTCTATAGCATTTCAATTAAATATTTAAGATCTATTAGGAGTATATATTATAGTTAGGGAAGGCAGCTATATTAGGGTCCATTAGGTATATATAGGCAAACTGTATAGCAGCGTTTTTACTAATAGAGCTAAAGTAATAGTAATAATAATAATTATATAAAGAAAATAAAAGAAAGAAGGGGTAGTGCCTTTTTAATATATTTACACTTTACTATATATTTGCACAATTTTTATTATCTTACTGCCTTAAAATAATATAGATAACTTAAATAGCTAGAACATTTAGGACATTTAGGACATCTAAAACATTTAGGACAATTAAAATATAATAAATAAAAAAATAAAAGGGATTAAAGAAGAGAATAAGAATATAAAGATTATAGCTTATATTATAATATATTTTTATATTTAGTTATTTACTTACTTATCTACTAGTATTTTATTTACCTTACTTGGCGAAAAGGTATAGGGTAGCTATAGACCTACTTTTAAAAACTTAAATAATTTATTATATTGTAAGCTATATTATGCAATTATTATTGCAATAGTACTAAACAATAACTATTGCTTTTAATATTACTATTTATATAGCTATAAACCCTATCCATACTGGATTTATAGTCTATTAGGTTGATCATAAAGGAGGCTAAGAGGTAATTGCATTATTATAGATAGGAATAGCAGGCATAATGGTTGCTAACCCTATGCCGGCTCTAGCTCCCCCCTATAGCAATAGCTGCTTTATAGAGTAGTATTAGCTTATATAAATAAAAGAAAGCAAATACCCTTTTGGCTTTTTCTTAGGAGTAGCTCACTTACTTTTAGCATTTTCCCTTATTATTTCTTCTTTTTTATTCTTTTTCTATCTCTATTTTTAGTATCTCTTTTTATTGTTTTCTCTTTCTCTCTCTCTCTTTCTTTAATAATACTATAATAATGCAGTAACTGCTAAGCGATAGTAGCCAATTAGCATTAAAAAGATAAAAAGAAGGTAGTTATAATAGTAGCTATAGTATATTTAATTATATATAAAAATGGATAAAAGGCAAGGCAGCTACTACTATAAAAGACATAAGGATACTTTAATTATTAGGCATTAAAATACTTTAATTATTATAGCTAGAATTGACTTAATATAAAGGATATAATAGTTAGTAAGAAAGAAAAGGAAAATAAAAAGGCAGACTTAATAGTAGTAATAATTAATAATAATAATATAAAAAGGGAAGTATATATATAAGCTAGCTAAAAGAAGTTAGGTTTTTAGTTCTTTATTAAGGTAATAGTAGTAATAGTGGTAGTAGTAATAGCAATAATAATAATAAAGGCAATAATAGTAAGGATTATAAGAACAATTTAATTGACTTTATATTTAGAGCTATTAGTAGTCCTTATGTTTATAGTAAGGAGGAGAGCAACCAAAAGATATAGCAGCAATTTAATAAAGACAGTATGCAATAGATTAAGATCTATCTATAGGGTATAGGGATATAAAATAAATAAGATAGAAATAGGCAACCCTTCTCTATTGCTTTTAAGGTTATTAAATAAGAGAATTAAGGGCCTATTTTACTTTTAACTCTAACCCTATTTTCTTTATTTGGCCCAGTCTTTTTTCTATTTCCTTGCTTAAATAATAGGCTAAAAAGTAAATAAGCACAATGCAATATACAGCCTATAGAATTAATTGTATTTGCTTTAATAAATTATTTAAAGGAATCATTAATATAAAGACTTTTATATACCTATAAAAAAGGTAGTAGGCTATAGAGGTTAGCAAAAAGTGTATAGGAGTTTATAGTATTAAAAATAATAATAGCAATAATAAATGCAGTATTATAGTAAGTAGCGATTAAAGAGCAGTAGGGACAATTAAGAGTATTTATTAATAGAGTAAAGGAGCTTTTTAAAGTATCTAAAGAGGCAAGTAGATAAATGGATAGGGATAGGGTTAAAGAAAAGGATAGGGCTTTAGTAAATAAAGTAATTATAAGATTAATTATAGTAAGTTTAGGAAGAAAGAGAGGTAAAGGCTAGGCAAGCTTAATTTAGTTTAATAAGACTAGTTAAGTAGTAAAGGCTAATTAGCTCTTATAAGACTAATTAAATGCTAAACCCTTTATTAATAGTAGGCAACTCTAATAAAACTAAAACTAATTGCATTAACCTAAATAAGATTAATACTTAATTAACCTTTAATAAAATAATTAATTATATTATAGTAAAGGCTAGGCAACTCTAATTGACTAAACTAAGCCTAATTAATATAAATAAAATTAAGGCTAATAATAAAATTAATTAAGTGCTAAAGCCTAATTAACCTTAATAATAATAATAATTAATATTAATTAATACTAATAAAATTAAGGCTTATTAATACTAATAAAACTAATAGCAATAAATGCTAACTAAACTAAAACTAATTAAGGCTAATAAGATCAATTGAGTTTTAAGCCTTAATTAAGGCTAGTAAGATCAGTTAAGTTCTAAGCCTTAATTAAGGCTAATAAGATCAATTAAGTATTAAGCCTTAATTAATTTTAATAAGATTAGTTAAGTTTTAAACCTTAATTAACCCTAATAAGATTAGTTAAGTGCTAAGCCCTAATTAATTTTAATTAACCTTAATAAATACTAACTAAAGATTAAGATAAATAAAATTAACTCTAATAAATGCTAACTAAAGCAACCTTAATTAACCTAATAGAATTAACCCTAATAAAATCAACTTTAATAGGTATTAATATAAACTTTAACTAAAGTAATGCTAATTAACTTTAATAAGATTAGTTAAGTGGTAAACCCTAATAAACCCTAATGAACTTTAATAAACCTTAATTAACTTTAATAAGATTAATTAAGTGGTGAACCTTAATGAACCCTAATAAACCTTAATAAACCTTAATAAATCTTAAGGAGCCTTAACTAAAGTAACTTTAATTAACCTTAATAGAATTAGTTAAGTAATAAACCCTAGTAAACTTTAATAAGACTAATACTAAACAACCTAATAAAAGATCAACCTTAATGGACCCTAATAGATACTAACTAAAGTAACACTAATTAATGCTAATAAAATCAGTTAAGTAATAAAGCTTAATAAATGCTAATAAAATTAAGGCTATTTAGGCAGTAAGTTACTTAATGTACTAAAAAGCTATAGTTTTATAGTTATTTAGTGGTTAGTTAACTAATATTTAATCTAGCTATAGCTATATATATATTAGTTTCTATTTTTAGTTTTTGCCTTTATTTAGTCTCCTTATTTTTTATCTCTCTATCTTTTTATTTCTTTATTTCTCTATTTTTTTATTTCCCTATTTCCTTAATTCTTTATTTTTCTATCTATCTATCTATCTATCTCTCTATCTCTCTATCTCTTTATAACCCTAACCCTAACCCTAACCCTAACCCTAAATCTCTATTAGATTAGGGTTATAGATAAAGACAAAGCTACAAGCAAAAATAAAGTACTAAAAACAGCTATATTAGTAAAAACCTTTAACCCTAAAACGCTTTAACCCTAAAATGCTTTAACCTTAAAACGCTTTAATTTTAGAACCCTTTAACTTTATAACCCTATAATTTTATAACTCTATAACCCTATGACCCTATAATTCTATTAGAGTTAAAAGAAGAGTAAAGAAGAAAGTAAAGAGTAAAGAGTAAAGAGTTAAAAGTAAAGAGTTAAAAGTAAAGAGTTAAAAGTAAAGAGAGTAGAGAGTTAAGAGTAAAGAGAGTGAAGAGTAAAGAGAGTAAAGAAAGTAAAGAGTAGAGAGTGAAGAGTAGAGAGAGTAGAGAGAGTAGAGAGGTAAAAGAAGAAGGGTTAGGGTTAGGGTTAGGGTTAGGGTTAGGGTTAGGGTTAGGGTTAGGGTTAGGGTTAGGGTTAGGGTTAGGGTTAGGGTTAGGGTTAGGGTTAGGGTTAGGGTTAGGGTTAGGGTTAGGGTTAG